>CM019064.1:179144599-179298738 GCA_009667805.1 Leptobrachium leishanense
ATTATAAAATACAAATTGTAAGTCAAGATTAAAGGCCAGTTAAAAACCCCTAATTTTCCTTAAAGTGCAATTTATTTAAAAAACAACTTGTAAGTTCTGGCAGCTAAAGGGTTAATAAGGACTGCAGCACTTGCTATTGCAGTCAGTCACCCACACCGGTACTGAACAAGCCCTACCCTTGATAGCATTTCAGATCTGACGGGATCATGCGCTTTCAGGATGGTATGGCCGAAGACGAGCACTCCTTTTAACGTAGGTGTAGAAAAACATTGAAACTCCAACTTCTTAAAGAAGATGTAACTTTATTAACTTTATTAATAGGCATATTTTATTTAAAATTACTAATTGTAAGTCAGATTAAAGGCCAGTTAAAAACCCCTAATTTTCCTTAAAGTGCAATTTATTAAAAAACAACTTGTAAGTTCTGGCAGCTAAAGGGTTAATAAGGACTACAGCACTTGCTATCCCAGTCAGTCACCACACTGGTACTGAACAAGCCCTACCCTTGATTGCATTTGAGATCTGACGGGATCATGCGCTTTCAGGATGGTATGGCCGTAGACGAGCTCTCCTTTTAACGTAGGTGTAGAAAAACATTGAAACTCCAACTTCTTAAAGAAGATGAAACTTTATTAACTTTATTAATAGGCATATTTTATTATAAAATACAAATTGTAAGTCAGGATTAAAGGCCAGTTAAAAACCCCTAATTTTCATTAAAGAAGTGCAATTTATTTAAAAAAACTTGTAAGTTCTGGCAGCTAAAGGGTTAATAAGGACTACAGCACTTGCTATTCCCAGTCAGTCACCCACACTGGTACTGAACAAGCCCTACCCTTGATTGCATTCGAGGTCTGACGGGATCATGCGCTTTAAGGATGGTATGGCTGTAGACGAGCACTCTTTTTAACGTAGGTGTAGAAAAACATTGAAACTCCAACTTCTTAAAGAAGATGAAACTTTATTAACTTTATTAATAGGCATTATTCATTTATTATTTAAAATACAAATTGTAAGTCAGTGATGTTAAAGGCCAGTTTTAACCCCCTATGTTTTCCTAAAGAAGTTGTAAATTTATTTTAAAAAAAACTTGTAAATTCTGGCAGCTAAAGGGTTAATAAGGACTACAGCACTTGCTATTCCCAGTCAGTCACCCACACTGGTACTGAACAAGCCCTACCCTTGATTGCATTTGAGATCTGACGGGATCATGCGCTTTCAGGATGGTATGGCCGTAGACGAGCACTCCTTTTAACGTAGGTGTAGAAAAACATTGAAACTCCAACTTCTTAAAGAAGATGAAACTTTATTAACTTTATTAATAGGCATATTTTATTATAAAATACAAATTGTAAGTCAAGATTAAAGGCCAGTTAAAAACCCCTAATTTTCCTTAAAGTGCAATTTATTTAAAAAACAACTTGTAAGTTCTTTCAGCTAAAGGGTTAATAAGGACTACAGCACTTGCTATTCCCAGTCAGTCACCCACACTGGTACTGAACAAGCCCTACCCTTGATTGCATTTGAGATCTGACGGGATCATGCGCTTTCAGGATGGTATGGCCGTAGACGAGCACTCCTTTTAACGTAGGTGTAGAAAAACATTGAAACTCCAACTTCTTAAAGAAGATGAAACTTTATTAACTTTATTAATAGGCATATTTTATTATAAAATACAAATTGTAAGTCAAGATTAAAGGCCAGTTAAAAACCCCTAATTTTCCTTAAAGTGCAATTTATTTAAAAAACAACTTGTAAGTTCTGGCAGCTAAAGGGTTAATAAGGACTGCAGCACTTGCTATTCCCAGTCAGTCACCCACACTGGTACTGAACAAGCCCTACCCTTGATTGCATTTGAGATCTGACGGGATCATGCGCTTTCAGGATGGTATGGCCGTAGACGAGCACTCCTTTTAACGTAGGTGTAGAAAAACATTGAAACTCCAACTTCTTAAAGAAGATGAAACTTTATTAACTTTATTAATAGGCATATTTTATTATAAAATACAAATTGTAAGTCAGGATTAAAGGCCAGTTAAAAACCCCTAATTTTCCTTAAAGTGCAATTTATTTAAAAAACAACTTGTAAGTTCTGGCAGCTAAAGGGTTAATAAGGACTACAGCACTTGCTATTCCCAGTCAGTCACCCACACTGGTACTGAACAAGCCCTACCCTTGATTGCATTTGAGATCTGATGGGATCATGCGCTTTCAGGATGGTATGGCCATAGACGAGCACTCCTTTTAACGTAGGTGTAGAAAAACATTGAAACTCCAACTTCTTAAAGAAGATGAAACTTTATTAACTTTATTAATAGGCATATTTTATTATAAAATACAAATTGTAAGTCAGGATTAAAGGCCAGTTAAAAACCCCTAACTTTCCTTAAAGAAGTGCAATTTATTTAAAAAAACTTGTAAGTTCTGGCAGCTAAAGGGTTAACAAGGACTACAGCACTTGCTATTCCCAGTCAGTCACCCACACTGGTACTGAACAATCCCTACCCCTGATTGCATTTGAGATCTGACGGGATCATGCGCTTTCAGGATGCTATGGCCGTAAACGAGCACTCCTTTTAACGTAGGTGTAGAAAAACATTGAAACTCCAACTTCTTAACCCTTTCGCTGCTGAGGCTTTTCACACCTCGGTGCTGAGGTCATTTTTACCGGTTTTGCTCATCATGTTTAAACGTGTTTTGAAGGCTTATTTTAGTATATTACCCAGACATATTATATATCGTTCTTTCCGTCAGACTCGGTAGATTCATAATATGTCATTATTATATGTATACGTTATGTCATGTCTGTATATTATAACAAAAAATGCAATAAAATATGTTTTCAATAATTTACAACGTGTAAAGTGTTTTTTTCACATTTTAACATGCGAGCAATTGCGGTTATATTTTGTATGGGTGCGCTTGTTAAAAAAATTAGAGATGGGGTCTCGTTACATTTTTTTTGGGGGAAAATTACGCGATTTTTAACAAACGCACCGCATACAAAAATCGTTAGTGCAGTATCATTGTTCACATTATAATTGAAATGGGAACAATATTGCTGCATTAACGAACCAAATAAAAGAAGAAAAAAAAATTGTTTATTTTATTTTTATAATTTTTTTTTTAAATATTTTTTTATTTTTATTTTTAATTTTTTTTAAAAAAACTTTTTTCATACTCATGTTTGGTATTGTTGGAACGGCCATGCTCTGACCGATCCAACAATACCAAACATTAACCCCTAACTGCCACGGATCGGGAGATAGGGGGTTCATTGGAACCCCCTATCTCCACCATTGGTGGCAGTTAGGGGTTAACTCCAAGACTGGCGTCATCGTGCTATGCACGATGACGTAATGAAGTGGAATCAGGCTGAAATATGGTCGCTACTATGAGCCAGGCAGCCATCTTGTTCAGAATATTGGTTCACTAGTAGATAGAATAGATTTTATTAGATGTGAAAAACGAAGCTTACATAGAATTTTAGGAATGTGTGGTAGATTAGGGAACTAGCAATAAAACGAGGCAGAATCCGGCCAGTTCTTGGCACGGTGAGACAGGAAGATGAATGAATGGGGCAAGGTCATGGAGACTTGCAGAGAAACAAAGAGATCGCAGAGAACAGACCAGGCCCCAAGTTATCTCAGATAAACACAGCCGGTAGGGAGGAGGGCACAGCACAGAAAAAGGCACAGCAGCAAATCACGGACTGTCAAACTAACATGAAGTGTATCAATTTATTGTTAAAATGTGGAATTTCTTTGTACTAACGATGGGAGGTATTAACCCACGTGGGGTGGAATAGAGTGTCATCGGGAGGTGGGCTAATTGGGATGTACCTAATTACGTATTTTGGGGTATAAGACCCCTTGTAAGGGGGGGAGACGGGGCTCACTCTTTGCGATTGAATCCTGTGTGAGCACTTGTGTGACGACACAATAAAGTTTGCCTTTCCTGAAGAGACTCGTGTTCAGACAATCCTTGCTTGTGTCCGGTCCGGCGCCGTATTGAAAGTGAACCTGATTGACTCCGGTAACATTTTGGGGGGCTCGTCCGGGATTGGTTTTATAGAAACATAGAAAAATGTCGGCAGATAAGAACCTTTCGGCCCATCTAGTCTGCCCAATTACATGGATACTTTACCTGGATTTATCTTTTCTTTAGGATAGCCTTATGCCTATCCCATGCTTGCTTAAATTCAATTACTGTTTTGGCCTCTACCACTTCTACTGGAAGACTGTTCCATGTATCCACCACCCGCTCAGTAAAATAATGCTTCCTGATGTTACTTTTAAACCTTTGCCCCTCTAATCTAAGACTATGTCCTCTTGTTTTGCTATTTTGTTTCCTTTTAAATATACTCCCTTCCTCTACCTTGTGGATTCCCTTTACGTATTTAAATGTTTCTATCATATCTCCTCTGTCTCGTCTTTTTTCCAAGCTGTACATGTTAAGATCATTAAGCCTTTCTTGGTAACTTTTCTCCTTCAAGCCGTACACCATTTTAGTAGCCCTTCTCTGAACTCTCTCCAAGATGTCTATATCCTTCTGGAGATACGGTCTCCAGTACTGCACACAGTACTCCAAGTGAGGTCTCACCAGTGCTCTGTACAGTGGCATGAGCACTTCCCTTTTCCTACTGCTAATACCTCTCCCTACACAACCAAGCATTCTGCTAGCATTTCCTGCTGCTCTATGTTACTGCTCTTATGTTACTGTGAAAAGAATTGCCCAAGGAATTCTGACATTCGGGGCATTTGTGGTGCTGATTTTGTATCTCGCTAACTTGATTTATGGACTCTCGCGTGGAGCATGCCCCAATTGTACAGGTATCGCTGGGAAAGTGGATATTTCCCATATCTGGAATGGTACACACCCAGTGATGGAGAACCGTACCATGTGGAGACAAAAACGAGAAGTGACATCTGAAATTTTGCCAAGAGGACATTTACTTGTGCAATTTAAATATGACTATGCCAAAAAGTCTGGACAAAAGACATGTTGGGTGTGCAGCAGAATGCACCCAGAGACAATCCATATCCCATTTGCTTCTGTCCCAATGAATCTGAGTGTGTTTGCATCAGGGAATATCACAATACACCCTTTTAGGCCACCCATGCAACGACCAGAAGGATATGAGTCCGGATATCCTATAATAGGGTACATATATCCCCCAGAGTGGTGTTTCCAAATAGGACCAGATAGGGACACACATAAGAAGGAAGGGTGTTATTCAAGTAAATTTAATTGGAAATCATACATATACACAATTGACACAAAGGAACAGTCAAATTTTCTATACATACAGTGCAGAAAACTCACAAGTGAACAAGAAGGAGTGATTACGAGAGAGTCTGATGGGAAGCAGAGTGTACTAGAAACGACGAGACGGATGAGTCGAATGATGGTAGAGTTAGCAAAGGGAACATTACATCTATCACCATTCATGCTAGAGGAGGGGTACCAGGTGTGTTGTGGGAGAGTGTGTTACACATGGGTTCCACCAACAATAACGGGAATGTGTTATTTGGCCAAGTTGGTCCCAATCCAGAGACTAAGGGGAGAAGACACAAATACAAACACAGAACTTCACCCTAGGTACCCACTGGTGTTTGAAAGAACGAAAAGAGAGATGTTTGCAAAGATAGATCGAATATGGTCATGGTTGCCAGCATGGACTGGATGGGGACGAGAGATGATGAAAAGGTTAAATAGCTATGTCAACTTAATGGATGAAATTCTGAATAGAACTAGTATGGATATCCAGCTGCTGAATCTGGAAGTGCGTGAGCTACGAAAGGTACAGATGATACATGACATGGCGATTGAGCAAATCAGTGCGTCTCTGAATGGATTGTGTGAAATGACAATGCACTATGAATGTTGTACTTTCATTAAAAACACCACACACGAAGTCCCGGACTATTACCAGGTAATTCAAGATCACCAAGAAAAGGTAGCACAGTTGCAAGGTGCAGCAAGGAGAATTGCCGCCGAAGGCTGGAATCCACTCCGTGGGTTTGGGGCAATCGGAGAATGGTTTGGATCCATCTTGAGATTTATTTCACAGATTGTATCCATGATACTCATGCTAGTGATGATCTTGATTGTAGGGATACTGATGTACCGCATAGGGCTATGCTTATGGCCACTGTGCAAGACAGCACTAACACCCACACAGACACAAAAGATACCACTGATAATTCCACAGGGTATGTTTCCGACGAAGAAGGGTCCCCTAAGGTATGAAGGATTTCAGAATAGCGGAGTGTGATGGCTACAAGCATCAGGAAAAGAACCTGAGGCTTGAGCCAAGGGGGGAATGAAGTGGAATCAGGCTGAAAGATGGTCGCTACTATGAGCCAGGCAGCCATCTTGTTCAGAATATTGGTTCACTAGTAAATAGAATAGATTTTATTAGATGTGAAAAACGAAGCTTACATAGAATTATAGGAATGTGTGGTAGATTAGGGAACTAGCAATAAAACGAGGCAGAATCCGGCCAGTTCTTGGCACGGTGAGACAGGAAGATGAATGAATGGGGCAAGGTCATGGAGACTTGCAGAGAAACAAAGAGATCGCAGAGAACAGACCAGGCCCCAAGTTATCTCAGATAAACACAGCCGGTAGGGAGGAGCACAGCACAGAAAAAGGCACAGCAGCAAATCACGGACTGTCAAACTAACATGAAGTGTATCAATTTATTGTTAAAATGTGGAATTTCTTTGTACTAACGATGGGAGGTATTAACCCACGTGGGGTGGAATAGAGTGTCATCGGGAGGTGGGATAATTGGGATGTACCTAATTACGTATTTTTGGGTATAAGACCCCTTGTAAGGGGGGGAGACGGGGCTCACTCTTTGCGATTGAATCCTGTGTGAGCACTTGTGTGACGACACAATAAAGTTTGCCTTTCCTGAAGAGACTCGTGTTCAGACAATCCTTGCTTGTGTCCGGTCCGGCGCCGTATTGAAAGTGAACCTGATTGACTCCGGTAACATTTTGTCCTCAGGGGGAGTTCCCGGAAGCTTGGCCGACATCCAAGATGTCGGCCAGCTCCGGGAAAGGATCACAAACCGGCGCTTTTCGGCGCCGATTCGTGATCCGGCCCCCATGGGGTTAATGCCAGGTACCATTTGGAAGGGCAGGCTGTGCCCTTCCAAACGGTGCCTGGTTTAACCCCCTGCATGCTGCCGATCGGGAGGGAGAGAGGTCCGAAGGCCCTCCCCCCCTCCCTTTCAGGCGCCTCCTCCGCACATGCGGGGGGGGGGCGCCGCGATGACACCTAATTACTCCGGCGGCGGTTCCGGTGCTGGGCTGACATCGAGGATGTCAGCCCGCACCGGGGGGGCCAGCGATCGGCCGGAACCCGGCCGAACGCTGGCCCCAAAGGGAGGACGCGCTCAGCGAGTCTACCGCAAGGAACGTTACCTGCGGGTGGACGCGCTGAGTACGTCCTTAGCAGCGAAGTGGTTAAATTCAATTACTGTTTTGGCCTCAACCACTTCAACTGGAAGGCTGTTCCATGTATCCACCACCCTCTCAGTAAAATAATGCTTCCTGATGTTACTTTTAAACCATTGCCCCTCTAATCTAAGACTATGTCCTCTTGTTTTGCTATTTTGTTTCCGTTTAAATATACTCCCTTCCTCTACCTTGTGGATTCCCTTTACGTATTTAAATGTTTCTATCATATCTCCTCTGTCTCGTCTTTTTTCCAAGCTGTACATGTTAAGATCATTAAGCCTTTCCTGGTAACTTTTCTCCTTCAAGCCGTACACCATTTTAGTAGCCCTTCTCTGAACTCTCTCTAAGATGTCTATATCCTTATGGAGATACGGTCTCCAGTACTGCACACAGTACTCCAAGTGAGTTCTCACCAGTGCTCTGTACAGTGGCATGAGCACTTCCCTTTTCCTACTGCTAATACCTCTCCCTACACAACCAAGCATTCTGCTAGCATTTCCTGCTGCTCTATTACATTGACTACTTACCCTTAGATCCTCTGAAATAATAACCCCTAAATCCCTTTCCACAGATGTTGAGGTTAGGATTGTATCAAATATTCTATATTCAGCCCTTGGGTTTTTACGTCCCAGGTGCATTATCTTGCACTTATCCACATTAAAACTCAATTGCCACAGCTCCGACCATTTTTTTAGTTTACCTAAATCATTTGTCATTTGGCTGATCCCTCCAGGAACGTCAACCCTGTTGCAAATCTTTGTGTCATCAGCAAAAAGACATACTTTTCCATTAATACCTTCTGCAATATCACTAATAAAAATATTAAAGAGAATGGGTCCAAGTACTGACCCCTGAGGTACCCCATTGGTAACAAGACCTTGCGCCGAATAAACTCTATTTACCACAACCCTCTGTTGCCGGTCACTCAGCCACTGCCTAATCCATTCAATATTGGAATCCAAGCTCAAAGATTGCAATTTATTGATAAGCCTTCTATGCGGAACAGTATCAAAAGCCTTACTGAAATTTAAATAAGCAACGTCTACTGCACCACCTTTGTCGATTATTTTTGTTACCCAATCAAAAAAAATCATTAAGATTAGTTTGGCATGATCTCCCTGATGTGGTTTCTGATCCTGTAATCTATGTGTTTTTAGAGGTTCAACAATCCTTTTGTTTAACATGGTTTCCATTAATTTCCCCACTACTGACGTAAGACTAACTGGCCTATAGTTCCCCGATTCCTCCCTACTACCCTTCTTGTAAATGGGCACAACATTTGCTAATTTCCAGTCTTCTGGGACGACTCCCGTTAGCAAGGATTGGTTAAATAAATCTGTTAACGGTTTTGCTATTACATCACTGAGCTCTTTTAATAATTTAGGGTGGATCCCATCAGGCCCCATTGACTTATTTGTCTTTACTTTAGACAGCTGCTGTAGAACCTCCTCCTCTGTAAACGGATATGTAAATGTCTCGTTAGTGTTTCCTCCTAACTGAGGTCCCTTTCCTTCCTTTTCTTCTGCAAAGACTGAACAAAAATATTCATTGAGGCAGTCGGCGAGACTTTTATCCTCTTCTACATACCTTCCTTCCTTTGTTTTTAATCTAACTAATCCTTGTTTTACTTTTCTTTTCTCGTTTATGTATCTAAAAAATGTTTTGTCCCCCTTTTTTACTGACTGAACTATTTTCTCTTCTGATTAGAAAGAGATAGTCAAAAGAGTTGACTACCTTTAACGGAGCTTCTAAAATTATATAGAGTCCGAAACCAATTGGGAAATAACCCAAATTCTTAGAAAGAGGACCTCTCCAACATGGAGGTTATTGGCTAGGACATTAACATTTAAAACCAAATCTCAAATCTTTAATATTGAACATATAACAATTAACATAAAGCCTTCGGAAGGTATACAAAAACAACATATAAACATTTAAGGCTAATTAAAACCAAAACAATAATGATTATAATCACTTCTTAATTATATCGTGAAATACCTCTATGAGTGATTATATTACGAAATGATGTTATAGACCCTGTATTACAACATAGAAAGCTCCTATGTAAATATAGCATTCAATTCAAAGGAGCATGCTGTATACAGGGTATCCTTTTATTGGACACTTTGGGTGATCTCTTTCTTATATAATTTCTCAGAATTCAAATAGATAAGATCATAGAGATAATATAAGGCTAAATAAATTCCCTAATGTTTAATTAGATTAGGAGCATTAACACTTCTTCTGCCTAGGGTTTAATTGCTGTCATATATTGGCATGATTACCTTAATCAATTAAACCGGGTCACACTCGCCTTATTGGTCGGACTTGAATAGATCAGATATACCACAAAATTCTTTTTATAAGTCTTATATTTTAAAGAGGATATTGAACATACTCATTAAAGGTATAAATGGGCTCAACAAGCAATGCTGTAAATTTTATAGTATTCAATTACACCATAATTGTATGATCGTTTGTTCTTTCACAATAGGTTATGTGGGAGAGGCTGAACCCGATGGACGCATGTCTTTTTTCAGCATATATAACTATGTAACTATCTATGTAATGAAGACCTTTATTTCCTGCGGGATTTAATTATCATTCCAAAGTTGCAAATCAGCCAAGTTTAAACATTCATCTTATTAAGCTATTCAGTCTCAAATTGCAAAATCCTTAATTAATCACAGAACTTGGCAGTCTACGATTGTATAGGTGATATTATCAACGTAATCATTCAACATCCGATGGTACGAATTACGAAAATTACTCGATAGCGTATATAACTTAAATTATGTTTTATAGCTGTTGTTTCTAAGTATTTCGTTACTTTGACAGTGATATATCCAAATTAGAAGCTTTAATCTTTTTCGGATCTCCGATCATATGCATCAAATACTTATTACTTGTATTAAACTTTAAAGTATTCAGTAACACCGTGTTTATATACTCGTTATTTCATTCACAGTAAAGACCTTTATTTTCTGCAAGATTCAATTATCATTCAAAAAGTTGCAACTCAGCCAGGTTTCATTACTCGTCTTGTTATACTGATCAATTGCAAATAGAACTGAGTATCACAAGATCCTTAATTGAACACAGATCTTAGCACTCTACGATTATATAGGTGATATTGTCAAAGTAATCGTTCGGCTTGTAAACAAAACATCCGATGGTACCTCTCTTGTGAGCCTTTTAGCCCCAGTCAAAGGCTAAAAGGCTCACAAGAGTGACTTATGACAAACACTCAAATAACGCTATAAGTAATAAGTATTTGATGCACATGATCGGAGATCTGTAAATGACTATAGTTTCTAATCTGGATATATCATTTTCAAAGTAACTGAATATCAAGTGACAACGGTTCTAAACACAATTTAAGCTATATATGCCATCGAGTAAATTTTCGTAAATTCGTACCATCGGATGTTTTGTTTACAAGCCGAACGATTACTTTGACAATATCACCTATATAATCGTAGAGTGCTAAGATCTGTGATCAATTAAGGATCTTGTGATACTCAGTTCTATTTGCAATTGATCAGTATAACAAGACGAGTAATGAAACCTGGCTGAGTTGCAACTTTTTGAATGATAATTAAACCTTGCAGAAAATAAAGGTCTTTACTGTGAATGAAATAACGAGTATATAAACACGGTGTTACTGAATACTTTAAAGTTTAATACAAGTAATAAGTATTTGATGCATATGATCGGAGATCTGAAAAAGATTAAAGCTTCTAATTTGGCTATATCACTGTCAAAGTAACGAAATACTTAGAAACAACAGCGATAAAACATAATTTAAGTTATATACACTATCGAGTAATTTTCGTAATTCGTACCATCGGATGTTGAACGATTACGTTGATAATATCACCTATACAATCGTAGAGTGCCAAGTTCTGTGATTAATTAAGGATTTTGCAATTTGAGACTGAACAGCTTAATAAGATGAATGTTTAAACTTGGCTGATTTGCAACTTTGGAATGATAATTAAATCCCGCAGGAAATAAAGGTCTTCATTGTGAAAGAACAAACGATCATACAATTATGGTGTAATTGAATACTATAAAATTTACAGCATTGCTTGTTGAGCCCATTTATACCTTTAATGAGTATGTTCAATATCCTCTTTAAAATATAAGACTTATAAAAAGAATTTTGTGGTATATCTGATCTATTCAAGTCCGACCAATAAGGCGAGTGTGACCCGGTTTAATTGATTAAGGTAATCATGCCAATATATGACAACAATTAAACCCTAGGCAGAAGAAGTGTTAATGCTCCTAATCTAATTAAACATTAGGGAATTTATTTAGCCTTATATTATCTCTATGATCTTATCTATTTGAATTCTGAGAAATTATATAAGAAAGAGATCACCCAAAGTGTCCAATAAAAGGATACCCTGTATACAGCATGCTCCTTTGAATTGAATGCTATATTTACATAAGAGCTTTCTATGTTGTAATACAGGGTCTATAACATCATTTCGTAATATAATCACTCATAGAGGTATTTCACGATATAATTAAGAAGTGATTATAATCATTATTGTTTTGGTTTTAATTAGCCTTAAATGTTTATATGTTGTTTTTGTATACCTTCCGAAGGCTTTATGTTAATTGTTATATGTTCAATATTAAAGATTTGAGATTTGGTTTTAAATGTTAATGTCCTAGCCAATAACCTCCAAGTTGGAGAGGTCCTCTTTCTATTTTCTCTTCTGCGTGTGCTTTGGAAGCTCTTATAAATTGCTTTGCCTCTTTCTGTCTAATCTTATAGGTTTGCCTATCTTCTTCACTCTGAGTTGTTTTATAATTATTGAATGCTGTCTTTTTGTACTTCACTATTTTGGCCACTTCTGCAGAGTACCCCAGTGGTTTCTTCCCTTTTTTGTTCTTGCTAACAAGCCGAATGCAATTGTCTGTGGCCTTCAATAATGCTTCCTTTAAATAATCCCATTTCTCCTGGACTCCCTTTAAACTCCTCCAGTCTGATAAGGACTCCTTCACACAAAATCTCATTTTAGAAAAATCTGTTTTTTTAAAGTCTAAAACTTTTGTTTTTGTGTGGTGCAGCTCCATCCCTGTTCTTATATTAAACCACACTGACTGGTGATCACTAGATCCCAAATTTTCACCTACAACAACGTCCGATACCAAACCTCCATTTGTGAGTATTAAATCCAATATGGCCTCTTTACGGGTCGGCTCCTCAACTACTTGTGTTAGAGATAATCCCAGTAGGGAGTTTAGAATATTTGTTTTGGTTTTCCAGTTCACATCAAGAAGATTAAAGTCCCCCATGATAATAACTTCCCCCTTCATTGCCATTTTGGCTATTTCCTCAAATAGCAGATTATCTAGCTCTTCTACTTGTCCAGGGGGGGTCTATAGATCACACCTACACGAGCTACTGTATGATTGCCAAATGTTAGCGTAACCCAAACTGACTCTATGTTCACCTCGCTCACTTTTATTTGGTTCGTTTTTATGTTGTTTTTCACATACAGGGCCACTCCTCCTCCTTTCCTACCTTCTCTGTCTTTTCTATATAAAGAGTACCCCGGTATTGTTATGTCCCAGTTATTTTTCTCACTGAACCATGTCTCAGTAACCGCCACTAAATCTACTTTTTCAGCGGCCATCATTGCCTCCAGTTCATTGATTTTATTGACTAAACTGCAAGCATTTATAGACACGACTCTGAGCTTGTCATTTTTTTCCCCGCATGTTGCTTGCACCCTCCGATTTAGTTTTGGGGGACAATCAGGCAGATTGTTTTTTACCCTTTTGTCCCCCCCTCCTAGTTTAAATATTTCTTTGTGAAACCTTTGAACTTCTCACTGAGAACATATGTTCCCCTATGAGTAAGATGTAAACCATCTTTTTTATACAGTTCCTTTCTGCTCCAATTAGAGCTATCATGGGACACAAAGCCAAATCCTTGCTCCCGACACCATTCCCGAAGCCACAAATTAAATTCCCTATTGCGCATCTGCCTATCCTGAATGTTATGCACAGGCAAAACTTCAGAGAATGACACAGTGGACGCAATCTGCTGTATTTCACCTCCAAGAACACAAAAATCTTCCTTAATCTCAGAAACCTCATTGCTAGCCAAGTCATTTGTCCCTAGATGGACTAGAATGTCCACTTCCCCTTGCTACTTTGCCTGTTTGACAATATTGAGAATACGTCTCTTGTCTCTACGAGCAGTAGCCCCAGGAAGTCATCTTACCAAACCACTACTCTCCAGCTCAACACCTCTTATGATAGAATCACCCACCAACAATTGCCTTCTATCATGTCCCACCTTTTCCTTTTTGTTCTTGGTTGCAGTCCTGCATACCTTAGGCATAGGCGATGGTGGTTCCTCAACTATGGTGTCTGAGCCTACTTCCGTCTCACCACTACACTCTGAAAGTGCCTCAAAAGAATTAAGAAGAGCCACAGACTGTGGGACATGTTTTCTATCCACAACTCTAAGTCTACCAGATACTACAGTAGTCCATCTGTCGCTCCTAGGAGGCCTCTGTGGCAGTGGCTTTGTAACAGTCATAGCCATAGCCTGAGTTTGTCTAACAGATAATTTACAAATCTCAGACTTCAAACAGGCAATTTCCTGCTGCAATAAAGAGAGCTGCCTACATATCAGGCACACTCCAAACCTCCAAAAATTGGATCTAAAAACAAATGCATGACAGCTCTTACACTGGACCAAGCCTGCCATTATAAAAAGAATGGATTTAAACCAACAAATCTTACCTTTTTGTAGGTTTTCTACCTCCTGTCTAACCTCAGACTACTCCAGAGTATCTCCAGAAGATCTCTAAGTGCTCACTTAGAAGGCTTCACACAAGCTCTTATTAGACAAGCTAATATTCCCCAGGCTTTATATAGTCACCTAAGAACACCTCCCCCAGCAAGGCGTGGACAAGTTTAACCACCTTAGCAAATAGCACCCAATTGATTCCAATTCTATGCTAATCACTAAGAGGAATGAGTCACCAGCCTAACCTAATTTACACACCAGACCTAACTTAAAACCTTAAAATGAATAGAAAAGATCTGTTTGAAACAAAAATCAAAATCACTCACCAGAAGATCACCAGAAGATCTCTAAGTGCTCACTTTGAAGGCTTCACTTAGAAGGCTTCACACAAGCTCTTCTTCAAGCGGAAGAATGCAGGGGTGGACCTTGCGGTCCTATATTGAAAAGTTTTTGATCTGGTAATGGGCGTCAGTGCACCCAGATATTGTGCCTTTAATGCCAGGCCAGCAAGTATCATCATACAGTAACCCCTCTGTGGTATTGTGGAAGAATGCAGGGGTGGACCTTGCGGTCCTATATTGAAAAGTTTTTGATCTGGTAATGGGCGTCAGTGCACCCAGATATTGTGCCTTTAATGCCAGGCCAGCAAGTATCATCATACAGTAACCCCTCTGTGGTATTGTGGAAGAGTGCGGGGTTGGACCCTGCTGTTCAAAAAATTAAAATGATATAAATCTGGCACAGGTGTCAGTGCAGCCAAATATTGTGCCTTTCATGGCAGCAAGTGCATTCACACCGTAACCCTTTTGTGGTATTGTGGAAGAGTTCAGTGCTGGAGGTTTTGTGCATGCAGAAGACATACCCGATCTATTCCATTACTTCGGTATCAGGGGATTGATAGCTGCTGATCCAGGACTGATTCATTTTTATAAATGTCAGCCGGTCTACAGAGTCGGTGGACAGACGCACTCTTTTGTCTGTGACAAAAACTCCAGCGGGACTGAACGTCCTTTCGGAAAGCACGCTAGATGAAGGGCAACCTAGTAGCTGCATAGCATATTGGCTAAGTTCTGGCCAGTGATCCAATCTCAACATCCAGTAAGCCAGTGGATCATCTGCTGGAAAGGTATCCAAGTCTGCCCTTGCCCCTAGGTAGTCCTGCACCGTATGGTGAAGACGCTGGCAATGGGTGCCTACATTTGACGTCCCTGGGCGTCGAGGACTAAAAAAATTTAAAAAAGCATTAGTCAAGAGGCCCCGGCCTTCACCACTATTCCTCTGATCACCCGCAGCCTCAGAAGCACGTGTGTCAGCACTTGGTAATCTACCAGTGCCTGGAAAGGTGTTACACAAGTGTCGCTTTAGAGCGTCCTCAAGTTTTTTCATCCTGTGCTGCCTCTTTGCGGGCAGGAGGAGCTCTGCAACTTTACCCTTGTATCGTGGATCAAGAAGGGTTGCCAACCAGTAATGATCCCTCTCCTTGATAGCACGAATCCTGGGGTCCTTTAGCAGGCTTTGCATCATTAGGGAGCCCATGCAGCGTAGGTTGGAGGTGGCATTAGCTTCCGAGTCTTCCTGGTCAATGAGGATGACCGTATCGTGCACTTCCTCCTCCCAGCCACGCACTAGCCCTTCTGTTTCTGGGCACACAAAACCCTCCCTTGAGGAATCCCCACCTTCAATGCCCCCACTACTTAAATATTCCTCCTCCTCCTCATCCTCCTCCTGTCTGATCTGAGTAGGACCCGCTGGAATGCTGTCTGCGGAAAGACTGGGGCCTTGAGAGCTAGGGAAGGCCTCCTCTTCCTCCCGCTGCTCTGCCTCTAGAGCCACATCTATAATTCCCCGCAGAGTGTGCTGCAGCAGGAACACTAAAGGAATTGTGTCACTGATGCATGCACTGTCCCTGCTCACCATCCTCGTTGCCTCCTCAAATGGTGACAGTACAGTGCATGCATCCTTGATCATCAGCCACTGCGGGGGGGGGACCAAGTTGACCTGAACCTGTCCTTGTGCCATACTCACACAGGTACTCGTTGATGGCCCTCTGCTGCTTGTGCAGATGCTGCAGCATTGCTAATGTCGAGTTCCACCTGGTGGGCATGTCACAGATCAGACGGTTTGTGGGAAGGTGGAACTCTCTTTGAATTTCTGCCAGGATAACGCTTGCTGGGAATGACCGTCTGAAGTGGCTGCAGACTTTTCTGGCCTGGATGAGAAGCTCTGGCAGCCCTGGGTACTTGGTTAGGAAACGCTGTATCACCAGATTTAGGACGTGTGCTAGGCATGGTACATGCGTCAATTTACCCTTGCGTAGGGCTGAGAGAAGGTTGCTGCCATTATCGCAGACGATCATTCCCAGCTCAAGCTGGCGTGGTGTTAACCATCTCTGCACCTGCACCTGCAGAGCTGACAACATTTCTGACCCGGTGTGGCTCCTGTCCCCTAAACAAACCAGCTCAAGCACAGTATGGCATCTTTTTGCTTGAGCCATTGCATAGACCCTGTCAGGCGTCAGAGAAGGAAGAGGAGGAGGAGGAGGAAGAGGTGGTGGTGGTGGAGCAGACAGACCTCATACAAGCAGCTTTCTGGAGGCGTGGTGGATGAACAAGCTCCATCACAGAGCCCCGTCTTGGATCCCTCCCAGCTGCAATCAGAGTTACCCAGTGTGCCGTGAAGGAAATGTAACGACCCTGTCCATGCTTGCTGGACCACGTGTCTAAAGTCACATGCACCTTGCTGCTGACTGCCTTTGCCAATGACTCAATAACATTGTCTTCCACGCGCTGGTATAGTGCTGGAATGGGCTTGCGTGAAAAGTAATGGCGTTTTGGAACCTGCCACTGTGGTACAGCACATTCAGCAAATTCACGGAAGGGAGCAGAGTCCACCAGCTGGAAAGGCAGCAGCTGCAATGCGAGTAATTTTGCTAAGCTGGCATTTAGACGCTGTGCTTGGGGATGGTTGGGACTATATTTTTTCTTTCGCTGCAGCAGCTGCAGCAACGTAATCTGACTGCGTAAATCTTCAGCTACTGGGATGATGTCACATTGTGAGGAAGGACCTGGTACATCCATTACTGTAGCATCATCCCTGTCGGTGGAGGTTGTAGGCAATGACATGGCAGGACATACAGTGGGGGTAGAGACAGATGAGGAGGAGGAGGACCTACGCAAAGTTTTGCGCCAACGGGATGTGTGGCACTTATTCATATGTCGACCCAAGCACATGGTACCCAAGTGTCCGGTATCTTTCCCACACTTAAGCCTCATCTGACATAGATTACAAATAGCAACGCTGCGCTCTACTGCACATTTCTTAAGGAACTCCCAGACAACAGAGTTCCTGCATGTGTTCGAGACAACAGCACTCTGCAACGGAGCAGCTCTGACATGTGATGCCTTGGACTGGCTAGTGCTATGGTTGGTCACAGAGGATGTTGTGCCTCCTCCTCCCCCTCTTCCTCACTTAATTCCTCTGTTCGATCTGGCACCCAGGTGGAGTCAGTGACCTCATCATCATTGTCATCATCACCCCCTATCTCCTCGTCACTGGAGCCAACTTGGCAGTATGCTGCAGCTGCTGGGGCAACATGAGTGCCAGTTATTTGTGTGCAATCACTGGCACCCCCTTCCTCTAGGTTGATTATACTCCCTTCCTCAACCTCAGAGATTGAATCAGAGCACTGTACTTGCTGCGCATCATCAAGCAGCATGTCACTCTCATTGTAGTCAAACAATTCAGCTGACTCCTCCGTGTGTGATAGTGAGGCTACGGCAGGAGTAGCTGTGGACATGGAGGCTGCATTAGATGCTTTGGCAGCTGAGGTGGACTGTAAAGCACTAGAAGCCTGGCTGGCAGAGGACTCGGAGGATGAGGATGGCCTGGTTAGCCAATCCACCAAGTCCTCTGTATGTTGCTGCTGCTTAAGACGGCCAGCACCAGTTAGAAAGGACAAGCGTGTCCCTGCAGAGGATGCACCACGTCCACCATGACCAGAGGCACAGCCTCCCGACACAGGGGCTGCTTGCCCTCTTATCTGTGTCTGGGAGCGTCTGCCTGTCCTTTTTGTTCTTTCAGACATGTTGAGTGATATATAGATTAATATATACAGAACTCTGATTCAACTCTGGTATAAAGATTTAAAGAACTCTGGTATAACTCAGTGAGACACACTGATAGCTGGCAGCCAGTGACAAGAGACAGATCACCTCAATTTACAAATGTTTTGTAGAAATTAGTGAGCCCCAAAATAATGCGTGGTACTGGTTGTGTGACAAGAGACAGATCACCTCAATTCACAAATGTTTTGTAGAAATTAGTGAGCCCCAAAATAATGCGTGGTACTGGATGTGTGACGAGACACAGATCACCTCAATTCACAAATGTTTTGTAGAAATTAGTTAGCACCAAAATACTGCGTGGTACTGGATGTGTGACGAGACACAGATCACCTCAATTCCCAAATGTTTTTTAGAAATTTGTGACCCCCAAAATACTTGCTGGCAGTGACAAGACACAGATCACCTCAATTCCCAATGTTTTGTAGAAATTAGTTAGCACCAAAATACTGCGTGGTACTGGATGTGTGACGAGACACAGATCACCTCAATTCCCAAATGTTTTTTAGAAATTTGTGACCCCCAAAATACTTGCTGGCAGTGACAAGACACAGATCACCTCAATTCCCAAATGTTTTGTAGAAATTTGTGACCCCCAAAATACTGCGTGCTACTGGCTGTGTGACAAGACACAGATCACCTCAATTCACAAATGTTTTAAAGAAATTAGTGAGCCCCAAAAAGATTTGCTGGCACAGTGACAAGACCCAGAAGATCACCTCAATTCACAAATGTTTTAAAGAAAGTTGTAAACCCCCCAACTTGTTGGCACAGTGACAAGACACACATCACCTAAATTCCCTGATATTTGGTAGAAATGAGACCCCCCCAGACCCCCCCAGTAGCGTGGCAGACCGGCAGTAACAAGACACAACTATCTCCTTTGAAATCTCCTCTGAAATGCGTGCAGAATCGGCGTGTGGAAACGTTATATAGTGTTCTGCGGGACATACAGTTGTGTTCAAAATTATTCAACCCCCAATGCTGTGAAGGGTTTTAGGGAATTTAGTGTACATTTGTAATTGTATTCAGAATGAAATCCTACAAGGACTTTTTAAAGAAAAATATGCAACTAAAATGACATCAATTGGTTTTGTAATACAGTAGTAAATGTTTCTTTTGTGAATTCTTCATTGACACAATTATTCAACCCCTTAAAGACTACCACTCTGAAGAACAGAGGTTCATTCAAGTGTTTTCAATCAGGTATTGAAAACACCTGTGGATGTCACGGAGCAGCAATAAAGCATAATAAGCACCAATTAGGCATCTTTTAAATGACTGTGATACTCAGCTCCTTCTAGACATTTACTGGTGTGGTTACAAACATGGTGAAGTCAAGAGAATGGTCCAGGAAGACAAGAGAAGAGGTGATTACTCTTCACAGGAAGGGCAATGGCTATAAGAAGATTGCAAAGATGTTAAACATACCAAGAGAGACCATAGGAAGCATCATTCGCAAATTCAAGGCAAAGGGCACTGTTGAAACGCTACCTGGTCGTGGCAGAAAGAAGATGCTGACTTCGACTGCTGTGCGCTACCTGAAGCGTAGAGTGGAGAAAAGTCCCCGTGTGACTGCTGAGGAACTGAGAAAAGATTTGTCAGATGTGGGTACTGAAGTTTCAGCTCAGACAATACGGCGCACACTGCGTAATGAAGGCCTCCATGCCAGAACTCCCAGGCGCACCCCCTTGCTGTCTCCAAAGAATAAGAAGAGCCGACTGCAGTATGCCAAAAGTCATGTGGAGAAAGTACAGAGGTTTTGGGATAGTGTTCTGTGGACTGATGAAACAAAATTAGAACAGTTTGGGCCCATGGATCAACGCTATGTTTGGAGGAGGAAGAACAAGGCCTATGAAGAAAAGAACACCTTGCCTACTGTGAAGCATGGCGGGGGGTCAATCATGCTTTGGGGCTGTTTTGCTTCTGCAGGTACAGGGAAGCTTCAGCGTGTGCAAGGTACCATGAATTCTCTTCAGTACCAGGAGATATTGGATGACAATGTGATGCAGTCCGTCACAAACCTGAGGCTTGGCAGACGTTGGACCTTTCAACAGGACAATGATCCCAAGCATACCTCCAAGTCCACTAGAGCATGGTTGCAGATTAAAGGCTGGAACATTTTGGAGTGGCCATCACAGTCACCTGACTTAAATCCGATTGAGAACCTCTGGTGGGACTTAAAGAAAGCAGTTGCAGTGCGCAAGCCTAAGAATGTGACTGAACTGGAGGCTTTTGCCCATGACGAATGGGCGAAGATACCCGGAGATCGCTGCAAGACACTTGTGTCAAGCTATGCATCACTTTTAAAAGCTGTCATAACTGTAAAAGGATGTTGTACTAAGTACTAAGATTGAATGTCACTTGGGGGTTGAATAAAACTGATAATGATGTGAGCACAGAAAAGACATTTGTGGTTATTTCATTATAAATGTTATGTTATATTTGTCTGACCTACACGTGCCTCTTTGATTTAATTGTAAGCAAGATGACTGAATGATCAAAATCAATGTCAAACTGGCCAAAACACTCAATTTCAGTGGGGGTTGAATAATTTTGAACACAACTGTAGCTCTGTCCAATCAGGACTCTGAGCGGTGATTGGCATAGTGTTGAACCAGTCTTGCACCAGACCTGTGGTCAGGTGCAAGGCTGTAGCCAATTACGAGCTTCAGGCCAGTGGGAAAATGCATTGTGGTCGAACATGCGGTGAACACCCAGAAATGTTCGGTGTTAGCGATCTCATCGAACAGGCCAAGTTCGGGTCGAACCCCGAACCGTCCGAAGCCGAACCGCTCATCCCTAGTTGCAGGCGGGGGAGGGGGCCCATACAACATTTTGAAATGGGGCCCTATGATTTCTTTTTTTTTGAAACTTAAGATTTTTTATTATTTTCAAAGCACATAGTCAATGGGGGTACAGAAAAAAAGATAAGGGAAGGGAAACCAACATGTATTATAATATGCTTACAAACTTAAATTGAGGCGGGAAGATAAAAAAGAAACAAAAACCAAAAAAAAAAAAACACACACAAAAAAAAAAAAAAAAAAAAAGGAGGGGGGGGGAACATCACCATCACCTGTAAAGTAAGAGCCATTACCTATTATGTACAGATAGATTTCTGGCACCCATTAACTAATCCCTCGATTCGCAGATTAGCAGGATCACCTTTGAACTTCCGAGACGCTCGCTTCTTCCCTATCCACAGGCCTACTCACCCCTCCATGCACACACTGTTTCACTAGATATATGTCCCACAATTCCCATGGGTCCTGTTTAGGGGGGGTCACCGAGAGAAACTCTATAGCCCTACTGTCATAGGTCCTATCTCTAGTCATGTACGTCTTAAGGAGCCCCATAGAAGGGACCGTGTCTGATTTCCATCTCTGTGCTATCAGCAGTAATGCGGTGGACATAATATGAAATGTCATTCTGGTCTGTTGCCTAGTTAACTTGGGGCCTCCCAGTCCCAACAAGATGAATCCGGGATCCATAGGAATAGGAGTACCCACCACTGCTATAGCAAATTCCACCACCATAGTCCAGAAGGGAATCAATAGGGGGCACTGCCACCAGATATGCATATAAGTACCTGTCTGTGAACTACAACACCAACATACTGAGGAAGAGGACGAAACTAATTTAGACGTTTTATCCGGCGTCCAGTACCATCGGTAGAGAACCTTCCTACTTGTTTCCAGGAGAGTCGCGTTTCTAGACACCCCCACATCTCTACGGAACACAGCTGCCCACAATTCTGGCTCAATGGAACGTTTCAGATCTTTTTCCCACGCCGAGTGATACCGCCACAAGGGTAATTCCCTGTCCTTCATGATTGCATTGAGGCCGATGGAGATTAAACCTTTCGGTAACAATTGGGAGACACCCAGGGATTCAATTAACGTCAAGGGCGGTTTATGGATCGAGTAGAATGCCGTGAATCCCTGAGTCCTCAAGTATGAATGCAATTGGCAATAAGATAAAAAATAAGAGTCCTGCAGGTGAAATTTAGATTGCACCGACGCAAATTCCAATACCCCGCATTTATCTGTTAATTGACACAAATTGAAAACCCCCTTCGTCGCCCAACATTGCGCATTAAAATGGGGAAGGATATACTGAAACATCCTCAGTGGTGCCGCTCTTGATACGGGGCCCGTCCCTGATATCCTCAGAAACATACTGTCCCATATTCTCAAGGAGAGTGTCGTTGTAGCAAACAGAGATGTGAACACCCCCCTTGGTCTATTCGGAGGGGGAACCCATAACAGTACCCTTAAATCGTGAGGGGTCAGAGTAATGGCCTCCATAACCGCCCATTGAGGACGGGAGGCATAGCCCAAGCATACTATCATCGCTGCAACATGGACAGCTCGGCTATATTTTGCAAAATCCGGTACCCCTAATCCACCCCCCTCGATTCGGCGTGAGAGGACAGGAAATTTGATTCTGGGGCGCCGATAATTCCATAGGAAGGCATTAACCACTCCCTGCAAAGTAGAAAAGAACGCTCTAGGTATAAAAATAGGAAGGGCTCGAAAAACATATAAAATTTTCGGTAGTATCGTCATTTTCACCGCCGCAATGCGACCGAACCACGATAATCGTCGGGGTTGCCAAGACCGCAATAGGGTTTTAATTTCTATTAACAACTTCCCGTAATTAATATCGAATAAGACCTGAGGCGAAAGAGCTAGCTTGATACCTAAATACGTGAGAAATTTAGTTCTCCAATCAAACGAGAATTCCTGTTTTAGTGTAGTCAGCACGTCATCTGGGATATTAACTGGCAGCGCCTGAGTCTTGGAAAAATTAATCTTATGATATGAAAATGTTCCATATTCGTGCAATATGTTAGTCAGAGCCTCTAAGGAAGTTTTAGGGGATGTCAATGTAAGGAGGACGTCGTCAGCAAAAAGGTTTAATTTGTGTGTCTGCGGACCCACCTCTATGCCCCTTACGTCATCGGACTGCCTGATCATCTGAGCCAGAGGTTCTAAGACGAGCGCGTACAGTAGTGGAGACAGCGGGCAACCCTGTCTTGTGCCGTTCGTGATAGGAAATGCTCGAGAATGGAATCCCGCAAAACGTACCGTGGCAGACGGAGAAGCATAAACCGAAAAAACCCCCTTAACAAACTCAGGTGGGATAGAGAATTTTGCCATCACCTCTGACATAAAACCCCAATGCACTCGGTCAAACGCCTTTTCCGCGTCCAGTGACAGTATGAGACCAGGCGTGGAAGACGAAGTAAGCACTTGAATGAGATTGAGTAGTCGACGAGTGTTATCCGGACCTTGACGGCCGGGTATAAATCCGACCTGATCCATCCCGATCAAACTCGTGATAGTCAATGCCAAGCGATTCGCCAGGATCTTAGTATATATTTTAAGGTCTACATTTATCAGAGAGATTGGTCGAAAGTTTTGACAACTAGTGGGGGGTTTACCTAATTTGGGTAGGGTGACTATAGCGGCATTAAGTAGCTCAGAAGGGAGGTTCCCACTATCCATCGCAGCGGTAAACAAGCCATGGATATGGGGAAGTAGCGTTTGATGGAAAGTCTTGTAATAAGTGGACGTGAACCCATCGGGGCCTGGAGCCTTGCCTTTAGGTAGGGATGTAATCACCTCCGCAATTTCCTCGCATGTTATCGGGGAGGCCAAAGAGGCACGTTGTGTCTGTGATAGAGTCGGTAAGTTTATTTTGTCTAAATAGCCTCGTATATCCGATACCGAAGGTCCTGGGCCTGCGTTCCCGTCTCTTATATTATAGAGAGCCCGATAGTATGTCGCAAATTCGTTCGCTATGTCCTGTGGTTTATATATCCTTTCCCCTCGGCTATTTAACAAAAAGGAAGTTCTGGTTGATTGCTGAAGAGTACGGAGGCGGAGCGCCAACGAGTGCCCCACCCTATTCGCGGTCGAATATCTATTTGCTCTAAGGCGTTGTAATGCGTAGAAATGTGTTGTACTGTCTAGGTCGGTCAGGTCCGCTCCCGCTTTGGCCAGTTCCCGAGCCGTACGTGGATTCGGGTGGGTTTGGTTGGCCTTGGTCAAAGCGTCTATACGGGTCAGTAACTCCAGTCTATCTGCGATATGTTGTCTCTTCCTGATAGCTGCCCATCTAATGCACACCCCTCTCATAACCGCCTTGTGAGCTCTCCAGAGAATAGTCGGATCCGAGGAAGAATCTTTATTCTCCGAGAAGTAATTGTCAAGTGAGGACTGCAAGTCCGCTAATATCTCTGGATCGCCCAAAAGAGTGTCGTTGAGGCGCCAAGGAGGCCTGCTAAACACCTGGAAGTCATCTGCTAGTGTCAAGAATACTGGGGCATGATCTGACAGCGTGAAGCTCGAGATGTCGCAGTCACGAACAGAAGGCAGTAAAGAACCTCTTATGCAAAAAAAGTCTATTCTGGAATATGAATTGTGAGGTGGGGAGAACAAAGTATATCCTCTCTCGCCCGGATGGAAAACCCTCCACACATCATATAGATTAAAATGAGACAGAAGGTCCGCCAATTCCCTACATTGTTTTCTAATGTGTGCGTATGATGCGGCTGACCTATCTAGAAGCGAATCTGGACAAACATTAAAATCACCCATCACAATCACCTCGCCAGTTGATACTGTTAACATTTTGAGCAGTACATGTTTAAGAAACGATATTTGAGATGAGTTAGGACTATAGATATTACATATAGTGAACAATTTCTGATTAATCGTACACACTAAAATAAGGTAGCGGCCCTTCGGATCACTCAGCTTTCTGTGAAGTTGGAAAGACAGTCTATCATGCAGTAGTATAGATACCCCTCTAGACTTGGTGGGGCCCGTAGCATGGAATTGCGTGGTATAGCGAGGTACCTGCAACAAAGGGTGAGACAATCTACGAAAGTGCGTCTCCTGTAGACAAACCATATCTGGGTCTCCCCGTTTTATCTCTGAACATAATGCATGTCTTTTAAAGGGAGCGTTTAAGCCCCTAACGTTGAAGGACATAAGTTTCATACAATTGAGACCAAAAACTGTATACGGTTCCTGGGCCAACAGAGCCCCCAATTCTCATTTTGGACAAACAAAGCAGCCCACATGGCTCGGGTCGAGCGTGTTTGAGAACAGTCAGTGAATGGTGATGAGGAAAAAAGAAAACAGCATAGAAACAAAAAACAAAAAAACACCACAGTGGTGTTGAAGGAACTATATACATGTCTCAAAGAGACAACCTCTCTTGAGAAGCCCCGAGAAGCGGGTGTACTTCTCATACTCCGAGTGAAGAGCGAGAGTGGGGGGCCAAAAAATGAACCCAACAGAACGCCCGGATGGAGGAACAAAAAGCTGCGCCGTGCTGCGCACGTCGGGACCCATCAACTCCAGCTGCTTCCACAGTCCCGAAACCTGGGCCACGTTTATGGGAACATGGAAGAACAACAAAAAAAAAGTACCCTGGAGGCACACTCGGCGAAATACGATACCATAAAGACGATGAAATATCCCGAGAACTTTCTTCCTCTGCCCAAAGCACGTGGCGATCCGAACATTCGCAAGACATCAATAGCATAGAGCAAATCACTTTTTCTTCTTGTGCCACTCCGGGTCAAGTCGGGATGGAGGATCTTGCCGCTGTGACGGAGGGGTAGCAGGTTCCATTCCCCAATCTTTCAGGAGTTGCATGCCCTCCGATACGGAAGTCACCGAGTGGAAAACTCCGTTGCGAGATATCAACAGTTTGGTTGGGAAGCCCCACCTGTATGCGATACTGCGATCACGGAGCATCGTTGTCACTTGTTTAAAGTTGCGGCGATGTTGGAGGGTAGTGCGAGACAGGTCTGGAAAGATAGCAATATGATCGTAGGTCGGGGATAGAGCCCCAGGATGTCTCAGGGCACGCAATATGTCCTCGCGAGGTTTATAATAGTGAAGACGAAGTAAGACATCTTTAGGCGCCTTAGCCGGAGCTGACGGTGGTTTAGGAAGTCGATGAATTCTGTCAAAAAGGAGGAATCCGAGGTGGCTTCAGGCAGGAGATGTTGAAATAGTTCAGTAACATAATCCGGAAGGTCATGAGCTGATATCGAATCTGGGATACCTCTCACTTTCAAGTTATGGCGACGTGATCTATCCTCCAAGTCCGCAATTTTAGTAAGTGCCCCCAGAAGTTGAGATTGTAAATCCTCCACTTGTTCTGTCAAAACATTATGCGCCCCTGCAAATTCCGCCATCTTTGTTTCCAATCTGTCTGTGCGGTCTCCTATTTCTTTAATATCTTTTTTAATGTCCGCCGCCACGCTGTCTAGTCGATTCGATAATGCATCAGAAAGGGCTGCCAGCATAGGTGCTAGTTTGGCCGTCACCACGTCAATCCCTGAACTGTCTTCAGCGGGGGAGGCAGATGCACGTGGGGACGAGGAGGATGAGCCGCCGCCATCTTGGGAGGCCCCTAATGCCGCGCTGTTTCTGGCTCTTCGGCGCGAAAAAGTCGGCGGAACCCGCTTTTTTGGTACCGCTGCGGGAGGACATACTGTGCTCCACTGGTTCCCCAGGTCCTGTGCTGCAGCTGCGCTTACTTTGAGTCGTTTTTCCTCGTGTTTAGTGGGTCTCTCGTGCGGAGCTCCGGCGCTACACGTCCACCATCGAACGGAGTCAGGCCACGCCCCGGCCCTATGATTTCTTGTTACTCCCCTGGTACACACACACACAGTGCCAACAACACAAATCCAGCATTGTAATTTCATATCATACATCAAATATCAGAATTTTCACGTATACGTATGTAATCACAAAAAAAGAAGAGCTTTGGCAAAATGCATGTATGAATCCTGAAAAAGCAAATCAATCAACGTATTTCTGGGCACATTAGCACATGCAAGCACATTATTATTATAAACAGGATTTATATAGCGCCAACAGTTTGTGCAGCGCTTTACAATATAACATAAC
Source organism: Leptobrachium leishanense (assembly GCA_009667805.1). Lineage (NCBI taxonomy): Eukaryota > Metazoa > Chordata > Amphibia > Anura > Megophryidae > Leptobrachium > Leptobrachium leishanense. The sequence continues at coordinate 179,171,916 of CM019064.1, forward strand.
ACTTACGTTTGGCTATGACGCGCTGGATTTGCCTCAATTGCTCCTCCTCACGCGTCTTCAGGTCAGACCAGCGCTTCCTTAGGCTAGGGTCAGACTGAGGCAGTGCGAACGCGCGTGCAAGCGCACTAATCACAGCCGTGCTAGCAGCAATGCCGGGCAATGACGGCCAATATACGAAGTACGGTCGCACAAAAGTCGGCTGCGCAACGCAAGTGGAATGAACGCATTTTTTCGAAACGTGAAACCGCAGGTACTGACTACAGAGTGCACTGCGTCCGCTAGCGGCGTGTGTGTGTGAATTGGAGACATCAGACGCTGCTAATGTCCGGCCAACATAACGTCCAGACACAAAAGAGTTTTATTGATGATCCGTACAAAATCACGGACGAAAATGCGCATAGTATGACCGCTATCACGTATTCCGTGAAAAAATGCGTCCATTTGTTCGAACGCACTTTTTCACGGACAACATAAAAATGCGTTCATCTGACCCTAGCCTTAGCTGGTCGTTACTTCGGTCGGCTTCGAACAGTTCAAGGAGGGTGCGGCGTACCTTTGCAAGGATACGGTCCTTCCTTATATTATTCTTCCTGCCGTAAGGGCCCTTACGGCAGTCGTAGTCGTATTTCTGGAAGATGCGCACCAGTTCGACCATCTCCAAAAAAGACATATTGCTGGCACACTTCTTCCTTCTGGGCCTTGGGGTCTCTGCAGTGCCTGGGTTCAGTGGGTTGGGGGAGCATGATTCCCTTCCTTCAGCCATGATGGGATGTATGAGAATATTGAACTTTGGCCTGTGCTACAACCCGAAAATATCGGCAAAGATTCGAAAATTTTACGACAGGCCGTAATGACGGACATCAACAGGCATGAGCGACCCGCGGACTAACGATACGAACGAACCGGTCCAAAACTAAATTTAAATTTTAAATGCCTTTTGAAGCCTTATTTTATTATATGACCCAGACATGTTATATATCGTTCTTTCCGGCAGACTCGGCAGATTCATAATATATCATTATTATATGTATGCGTCATGTCCTGTCTGTATATTATAACAAAAAATGCAATAAGATTGGAATTTTCAATAATTTACAAGGTGTAAAGTGTTTTTTTTTCACATTTTAACATGCGAGCGTTTGCGGTTATATTTTATATGAGTTGCGCTTGTTAAAAAAATTAAGACATTCATCTACATACATCAATTATCACAATTTTCACGAATACGTAATATCACAAAAAAGAAGAGCTATGGCAAAAATGCATGTATGAGTCCTGAAAACGCAAAGCTATACACATTGCATGAAAAAAGGACTAGATCAATCAACGTATTTCTGTGCACATTAGCACATGCAAGCACATTATTATTATTATACAGGATTTATATAGCGTCAACAGTTTGCGCAGCGCTTTACAATATAACATAACACTTACGTTTGGCTATGACACGCCGGATGTGCCTCAATTGCTCCTCCTCGCGCGTCTTCAGGTCAGACCAGCGTTTCCGCAGCTGGTCGTTGCTACTTCGGTCCTTATCAAACATTTCCAGGAGGGTGGTGCAAGGATACGGTCCACCATGCGGACATTGTTCTTCCTGCCGTAAGGGCCCTTACGGCAGTCATAGTCACGCTTCTCGAAGATGCGAACCAGCTCCACCATCTCCTCAAATGCCATGTTGCTGGCCCGCTTCTTCCTGGGTGTCTCTGGGATGGAAAGGGGATGACGTGTCCGAATAGGACTCTCTTTGAGTTTGAGCCATGATGGGATGGTTTTTTTTTTTGGTCTGTCCAAAAAATTCTCAAACTCTACAATGGCTCCGTAAAGTTTACGACAGGCCATAATGCAGACGGTCGGACATACGCGCGTATCCCATCATGGACATATCCCATCATGCGCGAACCGCTGACGTAAATGATCCGGCTACGACAGAATTATCATATCGACAGAATTATCGTATCGACAGAAATATCGGATCATTGGAAATAACATATAGGCACTGGCAGTCAGATTTTCGAACTGTCAGGAACTCAGGATCAGGACGCTGGTGAACAGCAACAGTGCTATATCCAGTGTGCTGATGGTTAGAAAATTGTAATGTATATACGTTTAACGGCCGCACGCGCACGGACTTACTCTATCCAAACAAAGTTCAGATGTGAAACATCGGGACTTTGGATAGATTTCGACTATCCGAAAGTTAAAAAAATAAAAATGGTCGAAATCTAATCCAAAGTCCCAATGTTTCACATCGGGATGTCGGATAGAGTAAATTCTGGAGTTAACTCCCTAGGTTGCCAGCCACCAATGGTGGAGATAGGGGGTTCCAATGAACCCCCTATCTCCCGATCCGTGCCATGGCACCTACCTAGGGGTTAATGTTTGGTATTGTTGGATCGGCCAGAGCATAGCCTTTCCAACCATACCAAAACATGACCATTGACCATGTTAAAATTTAATTAAAAATATTAAACATAAAAAATTTAATAAAAAAATATTAAAAAATAAATTAATTTAAAAAAAAAAAGGTTTTTTGTTTTACTAATGCAGCAATATTGTTCCCATTTCAATTATAATGTGAACAATGATGCTGCACTAATGATTTTTGTATGGGTTGCGTTTGTTAAAAACTGTGTAATTTTCAGCCAAAAAAAATGTATGTAACAAAACAAGTCCCCTCAAAAATCTCAATTTTTTTTAACAAGCGCAACTCATAGAAAATATATTTATAACCGTAAACGCTCGCATGTTAAAATTTGAAAGAAAAACACTTTTTTACAAACACCTTGTAAATTATTGAAAATTCTAATTTTATTGCATTTTAAATTATAATATACAAACATGATACATATACATATAACACAGACGTATACATAAATTATACCGCAGAGAGGTGCTTCCCCGCAGTGTGTGGATTCATATGCTGCCTTAATTATACCGCGCAGAGAGGCGCTTGTTCACCGCAGTGTGCGTATTCATATGCTGCATTAATTATACCGCGCAGAGAGGCGCTTGTTCCCTGCAGTGTGCGTATTCATATGCTGCATTAATTATACCGCGCAGAGAGGCGCTTGTTCCCTGCAGTGTGCGTATTCATATGCTGCATTCTTTTTATTTATTTTTTTCATTTTAAATCATTTTATTTTTCGTTTCTGATAATTTTGTAACTTTGTTCAGCTTTTTTTCCATTTTAAAACCTTTTATTCTGTTTTTTTTATTTTTAAAGTCAGACCATTTGGGTCAGTTTTGCGTTTTTTAAAAAATCGTTTTGTTCATTTTTGTCCCTTTCATACCAATTTTAATATGATTAAATAAAGTTGTGCAATGCATATATAAGAAAAAAAAGGATCTTTATTGAATAAACAAAAAAACGATAGAATGGGCAAAATTACCGTATCGACAGAATTATCGGATCGTATCAACAGAATTATCGGATCATTTGAAACGGTCAAGACAAGTCATGGAATTGGAATGAAATGATATAATACAAAATAGAATCCGATACAACCGATAAAATAATACGATGTCCAAAATTAGATTACCGAAATGGAAACGAAATCCCGAATGGAACCGAAATCATGAATAGAGCGAAATTTTCGTTTCGGCTCGGAAAACTTTTCGGATCTGACGTTTTTCGGATCCGAACCGATTCGGAAATTCAGCCGAATCCGAAGACACGAATCGGGACATTTCGTGAAAAATCCGAAACGCACATCCCTAGTCCAAGGGAGGACGTGAGTGAAAGAAGTTTGGAGGCAGCAGGGGCAGAAGAATCATCAATGGGAATGTTGAAGTCCCCGAGAACTAGGCATGGAAGACTAGAAGAGAGGAAGTGAGAAAGCCAGGTAGCAAAGTGGTCAAAGAACTGGGAGGTTGGTCCCGGTGGGCGGTAGATGACTGCCACCCTGAGAGCCAGGGGAGAGAACAGGCGGATGCAGTGTGTTTCAAAGGAGAAGGATGGGGTGGAGGGAGATGCTGGTAGGTGCAGGTGGGAGAGAGCAGGATTCCGACCCCGCCACCATTTCTCTCACCCGGTCTGGGGGTATGGCTCAAGTGTAGACCGCCATGTGAAAGAGCAGCAACGGAGGCCATGTCAGAGGGAGTTAGCCAGGTCTCCGTTAAAGCTAGGAGGTTGAAGGAGTTTGAAAGGAAGAGGTCATGGATGGCTGTGAGTTTGTTGCACACAGAGCGAGCGTTCCAGAGGCAGTATGTTATATCAACTCATTGGGTGGAGCTCGCTCCCTACTTCTGACAACAATGGCTTCCCGTCTGTGGGACTGGTGGTTTTAGAACGAGATCGAGGTCCAAGCACAGTTTATCCCAGGGAATTTTGAACTAATCCGCAGATTGTAACTCGAGACACACAGAAGACTCAGGGAATTGGCGTTCTCCAACGTGGCGGCCCTGTGGGAGGGAGGGAGCCACTGCACCTGCGGCCACGGCAGACCCCACCCCCCCCCCCACAACCAGGATCCAGGGAGCACCCGCTGACCACCAGGCTAAGGTAAGGCGACATATTTCTAAAAAAAAATTTAATCTGAGGACATTTTTAAATGTCCCCGGGAACAAAAAATAAAACTTTTTTTCTTTCTTTCTCTACCTTGCTGAATGTATTTAATTATATATATTAGATACATTCAGCCAGGTAGAGGGGGGTGGCATGTGAGCTGCGCGGGGTCTCAGGCAGGTATATTTTTTTAGCAAATTTATAGGGGAAGGTAAGGGCAGGTATGATATATGTATATAGATAAGATATATATCTATATTCTTATAAATATATATATATCCAGACTTGTATTACACACACATTTTGGCAACTAATTCCCCCCCCCCCCATTTGGCTGATCCCTCCAGAAGAAATGTTGAACCCGATAGAGCAGAGAATAATATATATTTAGTTGAGATTGTCCACATGCCACCCCCCCATGTGCGTATGTGTATATATGGTCTGAGGTCTGTGGGTGGGTGTATATATATATATCTGTGTGTTGATATATACGTATATATAGGTCTGTGTGTGGTATCAATGCATCCCTACTCTATACACAGTGCTCCGTGTCCCTATAATATATATGATCAGGGGTTACCTTTTTTTAAAATATTTTTATACTATTCCTATTAAATTAACGGTAATTTTTGGTGTATTTTATTCAGTAGAAACTTTTTTTGCCTATATAACATGTGCTTTGTGAAAATAAAACGGTTTTGTGTGTACATTTTAATTTAGTTAGTGGATTCCTGTCCAGTGCGGTGAGAAGCAAACGTAATGCAGTATAGAAACGCTGCGAGGCGGAGCGGATTGAAGTCAAGCCTGCAAAATGTTTGCTTCTCTTCGCTGTGTGTCGCTACACACTCAGTGTGTCTCAGCCTTTATTCCCGCATCGCTAGCTTACCGAATCACTTTGTATACTTGTTACTGACCCTGCTTGTTCTGAGGACCCGATCTGTTGCCGACTTTGCCTGCCATTTGACTATTCTCTGTGTATTCCCTGCCTGTTCTGTTTGCTTCCTGTTGCTACTGGTGTGCGCCGATTCTCACCATATACAGTAGCGCAGTACAAGTGCCTAAACATTGCTGACCCGGCTTTGTTATAGCTGCTGATGTAACTGAATAGATCGGGGATCTCTTCTGCATTACCACAACCTCCACCACTGCACTCTTCCACAGTACCTCAGAGGGGTTATGGTGTGAAGGCACTTGCTGCCACCAAAGGCACAATATTTGGGTGCACTGCCACTGACATCTATACCAGATTCATGTGATTTTAATATTGGACCTCAGGGTCCACCACTGCACTCTTCCACAATACCACAAAGGGGTTACGGTGTGAAGGCACTTGCCACAACAGCAAAATATTTGGGTGCACGGACGCCTGTACCAGATTCATATCATTTTAATATTTCACAGCAGGGTCCAACCCTGCACTCTTCCACAATACCACAGAGGGGTTACTTACGGCGTGAAAGCACTTGCTGCCACCAAAGGCACAATATTTGGGTGCACTGCCACTGACGCCTATACCAGATTCATATTTTAATAATGGACCGCAGGGTCCACCGCTGCACTCTTCCACAATACCACAGAGGGGTTACGGTGTGAAGGCACTTGCTGTCACCAAAGGCACAGTATTTGGGTGTATATCGCCTATACCAGATTCATAGCATTTTATGTTGCCGACACTAAAGGCCCAATTTTAAAGCACCTATTGTTACTTTCATTAAAGACTGCATAAGTTTCACCATAATTTAGCCCAAAAAAATCACTAAACTTGTTCCGTGTGTCCTAAAACGTCTCCTCTTTTCATACAGGCTTCCGCCCCAAGCAGCTGTTTATGAATAGATTAAAAGGAAAACCATTTACTGTCATTTGAAATGTAATTTTTTTGTTTTTAAATGTTTCTATACATCCTACAAATCCGGCACTTCACGGGCAGGTTATGGGGACCTCCTAGGCACGATATTTGAACGAATTTTTCGTTTTTATTCTTAATCTTTATTTCATGGAAAACTCCGTTCCTTTAAAAAAGTTTTGTTTTTAAACGTTTTGTCCTGGTTTCCTGTCCCCCCAGGGCACTATCCGGACCCCCATACACCTTTTATGGCAAATATCTTGCATATATGCACTCTTGGAGGGCACTCTTAAATTCAAACGTTCGAGTCCCATTGACTTTCATTGAGTTTGAATCGTGTTCGCGTTCGAACCTGAACTTTTGAAATTGTTCGAGTTCGAATGCGAACACGGGGGTGTTCGGCTCATCCATAGTCATGAACGGGCCACTGGGTGGCACTACAGGATAAGAAACAGACCATACATAGTCTCACCCTTGTTTTCAGACAGATTTCAGTGTTTTTTTTTATCTTATTGAATATAATTTATTTGCACTATTAGGATAATTATTTTTGGGATAATAAATTATTAATGTCGGGTTTCAAACTTAATCGGACTCGGTATATATACTATTTATTTATAAAGGATTTTACCAGTAAGGACTCTTGCTTGCACGGATTTCAGTGCGTGATTCCTAATTATTACAGGCTATGTACAAAAAACACGTTTCCTTTAAAAAAAAAAAAAATCTATTTCGACGCCTTTAGACACAAAATTTTGAAAAAAATTAGACTGCCAGGCAGGTTAAAGGAATTATATCTGATCGTCCCCCATTGCCTCGATATACAGCAACTTGGGACACGACCCCTCTCCTGTTTCCTAGCACAATGGCCCTCTAATCAGGACCTGTCTCTGCGTCATCCATCTGCTAAATTGCTGGTCCTACTCTGCTTAATCTCCTGTAAACGGATGGCAGATGTTGGACTTTCAGGCAGTGGCGTAACTAGAAATCTGAGGGTCCCGGTGCAAGAATCCATGAAGGCCCCCCCCCCCAATAAAGGATCCATATTTTTACTTTTTTTCCAGCAATATAAAAAAGATAGTATTGCCCCCAGCTCATATGGATGGATATATATATATTGCCCTTAGCTCACATAGATCTATTTGCCCCATCTCACACAGGTATATATTGCCCCCAGTTCACATGGGTATATATTTGCCCCAGCTCACCTGGGTGTATACTGCACGAGCTCACATGGATATATTGCCCCAGCTCGCCTCACATGGATATATTTGACCCCAGCTCACCTCACCTCACATGGATATATTTGCCCCCAGCTCTCACCTCTGCAACTGTTCTTCTCCCTAGCGGACGCCAGCATGAAGCTTGGCCGCTCGCCGGGAACCACCTGTCCAGCACAGCGAGTTCTCGCAAGATCACGTGGTTCCCATTCCATGCGAGCAGCCAAGATGCAAGCCGGCGGCCGCTCGTAGGGAGGAACGGCCGGCGGCGCTGCTCCCAGATTACAGTGCTGTTTGCCGGAACCTGACGGCTGCCTGGGCCCCCCCTCCAGTGGCTGAATGCCAGGGCCCAGTCGCAAGCGCTGGTACTTCTGCCACTGCTTTCAGGACGGTTCTTTCGTGCCCGAGGGTGTCTTTGACATTTCCCACCGTACTAAGACAGCTATTCCATCCGCTTTCTACCCGGCTTTTCCCTTGCGACAGGATTTATGCCCTGTCCTTTGCCTCCAGGGATTCGAATCCCACACCACCTCCCTCCGGGGATTTGCCCCCCCCTTTTTATTTCCTATAAATCTCCCTTCGCCCCAGTGGGTACGACAACACTCGCTCGCTGGCTTTTGCAGGTATCGATACCTTGCTGTTTGGCATCCATTCCGTTCGCAGCGCCGTTGACTCCTCCACTATCTCGGCAGGTTGTCGTTGAAGGACTTAGTACACTTTCCGATCTATTTCAAACCTGTTGTTCATTGGTCATCCGCAGTTGTGGGTCAGCTTTTAACAAGCAATAGGAGCCTCAGTCAATGTATTAAAATTATGGAATTTTCTGAGAATGAAGAGAAGTTAGAATTTTAATAATGACTGAGGCAAATATTGCCCGCCGCTGTTTGTTTTGCCGGTCCATTACTTTCCTATAATGTCTGTTTTCTCCTCAGTTTCATGAAGGATACCCTCGCTTCTTGTGGCTTTACCGTGTGTTTCTGACTCTTCTGCACTACTGACCTTGTCCAGCAAGAAAAGAGGAAGGAGGGGAGTTGCTCAGTTTTGATGACTGACAGGAAGGAGGACTGATCCAGGAAAGGAGGTGTCAGAAGATACCATGTTTAATATCTTGCATTTTACTATTTTGTATTTCTGTAACCACTCAATGTTCTTGAAAACAAGAGAAATCTCACTGTAGCCTTCCTAGTAAAATCCTTTATAAATAGTTATAAATGCTTCAGGTTTTTAAGTTTCTTGCTAGTTGCCACTTGCTGTTTAAAATAAAGCGAGAAGCAATACTCGCCTCAGAATCATTATTAAAATTCTAACTTCTCTTCATTCTTGGGAAAAGTCCAGAATTATGCTTTTAGAAAAATATTTTTAGCTTTTCTTTACAATTAGACCTAAAAACACAATTTTTCCACCATCTGGATTGTTGTTTCTATTGCTGTAGATCTAAAAAATACCTGCTAAAACAGGGGCTTAACATAAAGTTTAAATCTACGGCTGTGTAGCCCTAGGCCTGAGACCTATACAGTATATGATATGCTAAGAAACTGCACTATTAGGGTTATAAACTAAATCGCTGTTTACCATGGTGATTTTTACTGTTCGCAGAAATGGAAAATCAGCCAACCCTGTAGCAACTTGCATGGTTCACATAGCTTGTGTTGGTTGGCCAGCCCCCTGAAGACCCACAGATCAGATTAAGTAAGAAAAAGAAAAAAACCAGGAAGTAACACAAACACCATGGTGTCCAGCAGACTTTATTATTCACACGTAAAAAGGTTAGTAAGCACTTCATTGGGGGAGCTGCTGTCCACGGCCGCGTCCAAAGCCTCCTCTCTGCAAAACAAAGAATTAGTAACTAAGTAGTCCACATTGCAAAATGCAATTCTTAAGTCTTATCCATTTCCAGAGACTTCTGTGCCTACCTCCAATTTGAAACAGTTTTTAAATGAGAATGTTTTCAAGTTACATAGTTATATAGGCTGAAAAAAGACATGCGTCCATCGGGTTCAGCCTCTCCCACATAACCTACTGCTGTTGATCCAAAAGAAGGCAAAAAACCCAGTCTGAAATGCTTGCCAATATGGAACATACTGGGAAAAAATTCCTTCTTGACCCCCGAATGGCAGTCAGATTTCTCCTTGGATCAAGTTAATACATTGAAACAACTTGGAGTCTTGTATAAAGATGTGTGCACAACGAGAGTCAGGTTGTGACAAATATTAAACATGCTTTTGTGAATAAAACAAAAAAGCTGTATTAACATAGTAAATGGAATACAAATTTGAAATGGATGAATCATAGGTTGACTATTGAAATGGCAATACATGCATTGTCATCTCATGCGAGTAAAATTTGAACCTTCAATAACAGGGACAGCAATAGTTTTTGTTGACAAGTATGCCTGACTTTATATGCTGCAAACATTATTTGACTTCAGTGAGATTTGGGGGGGGGGGGGGAGAAAGAGAGAAAAAGACAGTAAAACCATTTGATATCAGTTCTGAGATTGAAAAAAATGAAACCATACAGGAGCAGAACTGTAAAACAAAAGAACTTCAAATCTGTAATTTCAATACAGGAACTCGGAAGCTCCTATTTGCATCAACTTCTTTTATTGCACCCACAGCAGCAAAAGATGAATGCAATGAACACAAGAAAAAAAACGTAGGGGCATCCCCCCAGCAGGGTGGTCCCAACCCCAGTCCTAGTACCACACCCAAGCTTATATATGTCCTGAGCGGGAGCAGTTTAAGCCTCTTCTTTTGCTGTTCCCGCATCAGCTAAGTATAGACCGTTTACTGGATGTTTATACTGAATTTCTAAAGAATTTACTGTTCAATGCTTTCCGTTTTTCTTAATTGTCTCTAGCGTTCAGCTGTGTTCGAGGCCCCGACTATCCCCGGCAAAAACCGCGGGGGTCGGGCGGCCTCGTGACCGGGACGCCGCCAGCTGTTTCTTACGGCTTGGCGTTGCACCCGGAACTGGTGATTCATTTACAGACTCCTTTGATCTAGTTACCGCGGTGACCCGAGCCGCAGCGCTTGAGTCCCGACTCGGCGCTCGGGTCCCTCACGGACTGTGGTGAGTGCCAAGATCTCGCGGGATCTCGGCGCCACCATTTTGGGATTTGTGTTTTCGCGCACTTTCACCTCGTCTCACACACACACACACACACACACACACACACACACACACACACTTCCAGCTCCAGTTGCTGCCGCAATGTGCCCCGCTCAGCTCCCTCACCGAGATAGCCCTTCCTCAGCGGCAGACTGATTCCACTTCCGGCAGGTACACGGTCCCTCAGACAGGGATTCCCCCACACCTCCATCCAAACGTCTCAAAAACGGCTGTACGTTTTGCCGCCCTGGAGGCTAATCTCCAAGCCTCCACTTTGTCCTCAGCTGTTTCCACATTAACAGATGCATTTAAATCCTCTATGAATGACAGTTATTTCAGTCACTAACTTAACTAAACAACCTGGGCCCCCTACCCAACCAATTGATGTGACTACTGCTCCGGCAGTACCCATGATTTCAGGCCCTTCTGGGTCAAAGAGCCGTGCTAAAACCAAGCACATTGATAAAGCTCCGAGGGACTGGCAACCCCGTAAACTTGCCTAAAAAGACGAGCAAGGTCACCACGCATAAAAAGAGCCCCTGACTGCGTGGCAACAGTAGCGTTTGAGAAACGGTCCAAATCTGCGGATTCAGACCAACTCCCAGAATATACGGACTCAGAAGGCATGTGTCCGGGGAGGCTGAGGGGTTAGAGATCCACGCCCCAAATGATCCAGACCTGACGGTCGACGGGGAGCAAAATCCGCCACCACCACCTCTGTGGTCTCAGAAAAATGTGGTATGTGACCCGCGTGGCCAGCCAGTGTTCCACGCTTCTGAGGTCTTACACCCGAGATCCTCGGCCTGGACACCCCTTCCCCATGTGGAAATGTGGGTGGACGCTAATATGCAGTGGCCTATGGACCAGGCTACGAGAGCCAACTTCAAGGCCGAATGCCCCCGCCCCACCACAGTGGGGAAAACATGCCTCACGCCCAAAGTAAATGAGGACATGGCCGACTTCCTCGCCGTTAAAGGCTGGTCGGCCAAACACAGCATTGAACATGCTCTGCGTCTTTGTGAGGACACATGTGGCGGCTCCACTGGTTTTCCTCCTGGACTCTGGAAGACGCCCGTCTAAACGATACCCCCTTATACGCTACGGAGGTCTCCAGCTGGCTACAGAGGTCCCTATGTCTCTTGGGGGGCGCTAATGCTGCGATCGCTGCCGAAAGGCGTAAGTCGATGTTAACGCGCAAGGATACGCACCTTACCTCTCAGGCTGTAAAGGATTTGGGTGCCAAGGCACAGGGCCTCCTATTTGGGGAAAAATCCATTAAAAACCTGGGATCGTACCCAGTTGGACAAAGTGGAGGCAAATATGAAAAAAAAATTTGATTGGGGGAGAACTTAACGAGCTGGCAGAGGAAGGGGCTGCTCTGCTGGCAGGAGGGGTGCTTCGGGCACCGACCGAGGCTCCTTTAACTCAGCCACAATCAGCCTGCGGGCTTTGCCGGAGTTTCCTCCCGCTCCCGTCCCTGGCGTGGACGTGGCTTCCGAGGTGGCCGTGGATTCCAGTACTCCCGTCGTGGAGCAGGTGAGACTACCTCTGATTATTCCTCATTCACATGTGGTTATTGGGGGTCACATGGCTCACATCAGATCCTTGGGTCCTGGGCACTGTACAGGGTTTTACCATCACGTTCACCGACCTCCCCCCTGTTCAGTCAAACCCTCCTCGACCTTTAAAATTCTCAACCGCCCACGAGGCGTTGGTGGACGCGGAGGTACAGGCTCTGCGGAGCCAAGGAGGTGGCCCCGGGAGTACCCCGCTTTGTAAGCAATCTGTTCTTGGTGCCCATGAAAGGGGGCGACATGAGGCCGGTGATAAATCTGAGAGACCTCAATGTGGGAGTGGAATACAACCACTTCAAGATGGAGGGCATACACACCCTCAGGGACACTCTAATTTACAGCGATTGGATGGTAAAGCTGGATTTAAAGGACGCATACCTGTCCGTGCCTATGGCACTCTCATCCTGCGATTACCTTTGTTTCGTATGGCGAAAATCACGTATGGCGGTTCACCTGCCTCCCATTCGGCCTCTCCTCGGCCCCATGGTGCTTCACAAAACTCATGAAGCACGTCATTGCCTCCCTTCGCGCCCGGAGCGTTCATTTAAATCATTTACCTGGACGATGTCCTGTTAATGGCAAACGCCATCGACCTGTGGAAACTCCATCTAAGGTGGACAATCTCCCTGCTGCAAGGCCTGGGATTTCTCAAAAATCAGGAGAAATCCTTATTGGTACCGACCCAGAGCATAGAGTTCCTGGGATTTCATGTCGACTCAGTCATCATGACCTTCAGTGTTCCACCGTCCAAAGTCCGCTCCCTCCGGAAAGATGTTCGCTCCCTATTGAGGAACCCTGCTCCGTCACTGCGGTCCCTGGCTCGAGTCATCGGAGTCCTCGCGGCAACCTGGATGGTCCGTTTTCTCCGTTTGAATCCAGACTACTCGCAGAGGGTGCTGCTATCCTACGAGGCGCTGGAAGACCTACGCTGGGGGCTTTCCGACTGGGCCAGATGGAACGCTCGTCCGGTGATGGACCCGGCCCCGACCATAGAATCGGATGCCAGCCGCAGGGGCTGGGGCGCCCGATGAGGACACCTGGAGACAGGTGGTCCCCCTCAGAAGCAGAGGCCCATATCAACGTGTTGGAACTCTTAGCAGCGTTCTTCGCACTTCAATGCTTCGCTGGGCACGGGAATCAGTGTGTACTGCTTACACATGGACAACGAGGCGGCGGTCCGTTATATCAATGCCCTGGGGGGGCACTCAATTGAGACTTGACATCCAAGGCCTGCGACCTATGGGAATTCTGCCTGCAGAGAGGACTCTTCATAGTGGCCGAATTCATCCCGGGCCTGAGCAACACAGTGGCAGACTGGAACTCGCGTCATCTGACAGACAGCGGGGACTGGCGTCTACTACCATCAGTTTTCAACGACATTGATCTCTTCGCATCCAGACTGAATCGTCAATTGCCGGGTTTCTTCAGCTGGCTACCGGATCCGGAAGCACTGGCCACAGATGGCCTCAAACTTTGATGGCCGCAGGGCCGTCATTACGCCTTCCCTCCATTTCGGATATTATGCAGAGTTTTATCCGCGCTGAGAGAGCAAGGGGCGGAATTGGTACTCCTGACCCCGCTCTGGCAGTCCCAGCCTTGGTATCCCCGACCTGTTGGAACTGGCGATAGATGTGCCGAGGGTGCTACCCTGCCCAGTGAACCTGCTGACAGACCCGGAGGGCCTTCTGCATCCCTTGGTGATGGGGGAATCGGTTGACGATGGTGGCGTGGTTGGTTTCAGGTTCACCTGGCAAACCACAGACGTTACGGAGGGGACGGCTTTCCTACTACAACAGGCATGGGCACACGGAGCGCCTATAAGTCGGCATGGGACCATTGGCACCGCTTGTGTTTGGGACGGGGCCACAATTCCCTTACTGCCCCTGTGATGGTTGTGTTGAATTTTCTGTCCCTGTTTGATTCAGGTTTGGCTTTCCGGACTACCAATGTGTATCGCTCGGCGATTTCGGCTGGTCATGTTGGTTTGGAGGGCATCCCGGTGGGTCGCCATGCCCTGGCGTGTCGCTTACTCAAAAGGTGTTCGACTCTCCCGGCCTCCGGCTCCTCGACCTGGGACGTATCTTTGGTTCTTGAGTTTTTGCGTGGCTGCCCAGCTAATGACGACTTGTCGCTAAAACAATTATCAGCCAAATTGTTAGTCTTGTTATGTCTGATTTCTTGCAAACGTGTGGGCGATGTTAGGGCCCTGGACTTCCAGGTCCGTTCCTTTACACCAGAAGGGGTTCGGTTTGATATTTCCAGGCGTACGAAGACGGCTATTCGTTCGGTGTTCTACCCAGCTTTCGCTGGTGACCCTCAATTGTGCCCCGTGCAGTGTCTTCAGGCCTATGAAGCTCGCACAGTGTCCCTTTGTGATGCCCCGGTTTCTCCATTATTTGTGTCTTTCCAAGCTCCGCATGCCCCGGGTGTGCTCCTCTACGTTGGCACGGTGGGCCCGCTGGCTGTTGGCAGGCATTGATGTGTCGTGTTTTGGGGCGCACTCTGGAGGGGGGGGCCGCGGCCTCTAAAGACGTTTCTTTCTGGTTGTAGGCTCGAGGATTTGATGAAGGCGGCGAATTGGTCGCAGGAATCTACCTTTCGCCGTTTTTATTTATGCCCGCTCACCCATATGTCTCAGGCTCTGTTGCGTTAAACCTGCAAATAGGAGCCTCCGAGTTCCTGTATAGAAATTCCTAAATTTTCATACCAAATGTGACGGAAAGTTTAGATTTTAATAAGGACTCGGAGGCGAGTATTTCCCGCCACACCCTCCCGTTCATGTTCAATAATTTATTATCAGTATACATTGTTAAACTTCGGGTTTCTTGTGGTTTTTCCTTATGCCGTTGATGGGTGGCGGGGGGCTCGGTTGACGGGGTTTTTCCCTGGGATTATACCCCCCTTTTTTCTGTTCACTATCGGGATGTCCCTTTATGTTGACGTATTTTGGCCACTTCCTACCGGTGGGTAGGTGCTAGTTGTGGGGTTCCTGATGGGTTCCCTATTTTAATGCCTGGCTCGTGTTTGTGTTCTCTTCACACAGCCTCGTGAATGCTTCGAGACCTCACTTCCCAGATGGTTCGACTGGCTCAGTTCCTCGTTTAACGCCGTTGGCTCTTCGTTTGCCACTGTTGGCCGTTTTGGTTTCTGAAGCTGCTGTTAAAAGAAGAGGCTTAAACTGCTCCCGTGCAGGACATATATAAGCTTGCGGGTGGTACTAGGACTGGGGTTGGGACCTCCCTGCTGGGGGGGGGGGGATGCCCCTACGTTTTTTTCTTGTGTTCATTGCATTCATCTTTTGCTGCTGTGGGTGCAATAAAAGAAGTTGATGCAAATACTCGCCTCCGAGTCCTTATTAAAATCTAAACTTTCCGTCACATTTGGTAGGACAATTTAGGAATTGTTGTGTAGTGTATGAATGTTCATGCAACGAACCATTTCAGAGGGAAGCCATATTCGTCAAAGGCTGTGGTCACACGACCACACTTCTTGCGTCCATCTGACTGCACTGTTTGCTGCCAGTTGTAGCTTTTCAAATCAGTCAACAGAGAACAACAAACATGCACACTTTTTCACACACAGGTAGTGCATGTTGCAACGTACGCCAAAGTGACAGACGTGAAAAAGCTACAACGAACGTAGAGACCCCCCGCATACAGCCCTTTATCTTAACGTCAGTCATAACTGATGCTATACAGTCTTTCCAATTCTTTTCCTCAATGTCAAAGCTGATACAATGTAACCACAATTTCACCCATTATAAAGTGCATCAACGGACGCACTGTGCGCAATCAGTGCGCTCGTATGACCGCAGCCTAAGAGGCAGCCACCATTTCATAGGAATGTAATGCTATAAAATGTAATGTGTAAAAATAAATAGATCGGAATGATCAAATCAGATGCTATATTTGAACAAAATTTTACTATAAGTTTTAGTTCTTTATAAAGCTGAATTTGTTTTATCATTCCAATTCCCTATACTTACAAACTGAAATTCTGTTGCTGCTCCAGCACCAGCCTCTGCCTTTTTATCTGCCCCTGCTGTGAAATCAAACGTTTTCATATTAATATTCACTTTATTATAAAAATTACCAGTAAAATGCAAACAAAATCAGAAAACCTTGATTATGAAGGGGGAAAAAAAAAAAAAAAAAAAAAAAAAAAGGAAAGTCAATACAAGAAATAATACTTCAGAGCATAAAAAAAAAATGAAGGGACAATAAAAGCAGAGAGGAGAAAACGATATAACTGAAAATGAGGCCAGCTAGTTGAGGTGCTAGCTTGGATAATCTGCATAGGGAATGTTTGAATATATGCAGAGCCATAGCCCCCCCACCACAAAAAATGAAGCATAATACAACAGCTTTTTTTTGTATAGATACCTTTAGCATCTAAATCTTATGAACGGAATTCTGTCTGATACTTACGAGGAGCAGCACTACGTCTATATGTATCTCTGTCGGTCTCTCCACGGGACAACCGAGCAGGGCGTTCACCTTCCAGACCTTGAAGAAAAAACACAATTGAAGTTCTAGTTGATAAAGTTTCTCTCTCCATGCTCAAAACATTAACCCAATTTGCCTTTAACCTCCCTGGCGGTCTAATTTTTTCAAAATTTCGTGTCTAAAAGGGTCTAAATTTTTTTATTTAAAGGAAAGGTGTTTTTGTACATAGTTAGCCTGTAATAATTAGGAATCACGCACTGAAATCCGTGAAATCAAGAGTCCTTACTGGTAAAATCCTCTATAGATAAAATAACACTGAAATCTGTCTTGAAAACAAGGGTGAGAGTATGTATGGTCTATTTCTTATCCTGTACTGCCACCTAGTGGCCGTTCATAAACATTGCACTTATCATTTTACACTAGAATCCAATTTTTCGAAGTTTGCTACTAGTCCCCCCCCCCCCGCATTGTGTGACTCGCAGGGAGCCTTCCAGGAAGCAGCTCGCCACGAGCGAGGGAGCCAGGAGGAGGTGAGTATGTATCCAGCCCGAGTGTGGCTCGGGGTTACCGTTCATGGTAGCGAAATTTAACCCCGAGTCACACTCGGGAATACTGGCAGGGAGGTTAATGCCCCCCCCCCACCTTATTTTTATTTATTTTTTCAAACTCTAGCTCTCTTTAACCCTTTCACTGCTAAGCCATTTGACCGCTGTGTGCTGAGCTCATTTTTACAGCTTTCGCTCATCATGTTTAAACGCGATTTGAAGCCACATTTTATTATATGGCCCAGACAGATTAAATATTGTTCTTTCCGGCAGACTCTGCAGATCCATAATATATCATTTTTCTATGTATACGTCATGTCCTGCCTTTATATTATAACAAAAAATGCAATACAATTTGAATTTTTAAAATCATCTGCAGCGTGTAAAGTGGTTTTTTTCACATTTTATCACATGAGCGTTTGCAGTTACATTTTCTATGGGGGTGCGCTTGTACAAAAAAAAATATAGAAATGGGGGCTTGTTACATTTTTTGGTGGGAATTGTGATTTTTAGCAAACGCACCCCATAGAAAAAAAATCATTAGTGCAGCATCATTGTTCACATTATAATTGAAATGTGAACAATATTGCATTAAACATGATTTTATTTAATTATTTTTATTAATTTGTTTTTACTTTGAACATGGTCATCTTGGGCATCATTAGAAAGGCCACGCTCAGGCCTGTCGAATGACACCCTCCATGACCCCCTAGCTGCCACAGTTCTGGAGATATCTGGGTTCCTTGGGAAATCCCCGGGCAGCTAGGGGTTCCCGGCTATCTGACGTCATCACGCTATGCGCGATGATGTTGGGCAGCGAGGGGGGACCCGGGGTGGAGCTGCCATCCAAGATGGCGGCCCCCACCGGAGCTAGGCTGCAATTCGGCGCTGAAGTGCCACCCGGTGCCTTTGGGGTTAAAGCCAGTCACTGTTTACAAAAGGGGAGACTCTTCCCCTTTTAAGCGGTGCCTGGCTTCTGGCGCTACTCCTTTCCGACCGGGAGGGAGAGGGAGGGATCCCCCCTCCCTTTCAGGCATTGCCGGGGGTGGGGTGTCGCCTGGAAATTACATCATTGACGTCAGGAGGGGCTTAAGTTCAGCGTCTGGGAACACTGATGTCAGACCGCCGCGGGTATCTCCACTGGGGCTCCCGCAAGCAAATGACGTGTGGGGCACGTCCTCCGCATATATAGCGGGAGTCAATGAGGACATGCCCCCCACGTCATCCGCAGCGAAGGTGTTAAGGAACAGGGGTCTTTAAAGTTAATGCATTTATGACGCAAACGTTACATCGTTGGTCCTTAAAGGGGTTATTGGCTGCGTGTTGAGTGCTGTACACGCACTACTTTACATTGTAGCAAAGTGTCATATATCCAGCGTTGTCACATGAAAAGAATAAATATTTACAAAAATGTGAGGGGTGTACTCACTTCTGTGAGGTACTGTATATCTGAGGCGAGGTCTGGTGTCTGTGAATACGAGCGATAGAGATATATATCTATCGCTCTCTATCTCTATCTGGTGTCTGTGTGGTCAGGCCTGTGCAGTGGGTAAATTGGGTGTCTGGCCATACATTTCAATATTAACTTAAATTGGACAGCTCAACTGCCTGTGATGTGTGCTGATCCCTTCCCTATTTAAAGCAATGGGCCCATATTCCATTGCTCTATCATTTGTTCCAGTTTGCCTGTATTTTCTTGTTCAGTTTATTTCTTTTGGTTTCCCCCTGTCTTGTCTGCTGTTTCCTCAGTTATTCTCATATTCCTGGTTTATGTCTATTATTCCTGCATATTTAGCTCAGTGTTTCTCCTTTGCTGTGTTTTGGTTTTCTGTTTATGTTATAGGTGGTATGCTGATTATCTGGTTTTGACCCTTTTGCCTGGCTGATTCTTTCCTGGTTCTGGAACCCTGGCTACTGTATAAAAAAGGTACACGTTCTGGTTATTGACTTCTGGCTTTTGACGTTTCTATTGGATGCTCCTTGTCTGTACTAGCTGTATCGTTTCTAGTGTACCCTGGTATCTGAATGTTTCACGTTTCTTTTCTCTAGTATAGATCTGGCTATTCTAAAGGCCGGCCTGTCAGATTTAGGGTTTGCTTATTAGTGTTGTGCAGAGGTCTCTCGTTATCCTGTGCTATTCGCTCCTGTTATTGCTGTCCATAGTGTATGTCTGCACATAGGGGCTTTTATCAAGTGCCAGGAGCACCCCTTTGTGACAGGTACACTTTTAAAAAAAAAAAAAAAAGTTGCTGTAAAAAGAGCTATTTTACATTTTTTTTTATAATTGAAACCAATGGGTTTCACCTCATTAAATCTGTCAGGCGAAACAACCTGACTTTCGGTGTTTCAGCCTAGGGATGCAACGATACGGAGTATTTGGGCGAGTACTCGTACTCGCCCAAATGCTCCAATGCCTAGCCCGTGTAAGGACCGGCCGTCCATGGAGCGCAGAGTTCTCGGAAAGGCACAGCCGTCCAGCGCCTGATGACCTAATCAGAGGGAGCCGGCGGTTGGGCGCACCACGTGACTTCTGCCGCCCTATGTTCTGGCACCAGAGGACACGTGGCCACGCTCTGACAAGGCACCCTGATACCGCACAGAGGTCGGACCCCTGCCATCCCTGGAAGCGGCTGCGGCCTGAGCGCAGCCATGTTCCGGAGGATCCTGCAGGAATTGGACCCCGCGGGCAGCACGTGAACACCGCTTCCTAGTCTGGGGTGTGTTAGTGGATGGCTTCGGAATGTGTCACAGTGAGCTGTGGCCGCCGCCTGGGCAATGTGTGTGAAACCCGGTGCCTCCCTGCCTGCCGGACCAGCCCTGCATACGGCATGCTTACCAACCTGCACAGTAAGTGTATGAGTGTATGCCCTTATTGCCAATGTTGGAGGTCTAGTGGTGTCCTAAACCTGTTGCAATTCCTTACAGAGTGCAGCGAGATAACCGGGGAAGGAGCAGATGACATTGTGATTTTAGCCTCAATTTAGGCATCATTAAAGAAATATTTTTATAATTACAAAATGTTTCCGATATCTCCTGAGGCTCCTACAGGTTTGATAATGGGGCTATGGAGGTTAAATATGATGTAACAGGGGTATGGAGGTGTTTATGAGGGTGTAACAGAGCTCCACAGTAACGGAGTTTTATTGTTGTGCAGCTCTTCCAGAGAGGGAGATCTGCATTTTACAGTGCTGTCATTTTATTTAATCATGCTGTATTCACAGCATGGTCAAAGATGAATGGATATTAATTTGATTGTAATCACTGATTATATCAAATTAATATGCATTCATCTTTGACCATGCTGTGAATACAGCATGAATAAATAAAATGATTTTTTTTTTCCTTTGCTGAATAGTGAATAGAATAGTGATTATTATTATTAATCACTATTCAGCAATGGGAAAAAAAGGTCATTATTTTGTTTTTGCTTTAGAAAAAAATGTGTCCTGTCCCTTTTAACTAAAAGTATCGGTAATTGGTATCGGTGAGTACTTGAACAAAAGTATCGGTATTCTACTTAAAAAAGTGGTATCAGTGCATCCCTAGTGTCGCCTACAGTTTGGCGTTCTGTGAATGAATTAACCATTACTTCTCTATGGGACAATTTCGCTGCTGCCAAAGGTCGCCAAACTGCACAGTATTCGGCGAATTGACAGTTTATGAATAGACAGTCACGAATTGCACCAAACAGGGAAATTCACCATTCAGTGCAATTCGGTGGCAAGTTAAGCACTCTGTGAATAACCCCTTTAGTGGTAGAATTTAAAAGGTCTAACGTTAGCAGTAAGGGTTAAGAGGATTGGTTCTTGGAAGTCTAGTGTACAGGAGAAATGAGTAAACAGAAGTGAAGAAAAGTATGGCTTGGATCAATGTGTCTGGGGTTTGGCGAGTGTTGAGAAAAGATAGGGGATGCGCCCAGCACGATGACAGCAAATTATGCCCTACGGCAGGATAGGGTTAAAGTGCAACACACCCATGTTTTCTCTGAAGCAAATACAACAGCAGGGACCACCAAAATGTGTGTTAGCCCAAGGCTTAAATTTGCTTTGATTCTAGGAGCCAGCTAAAAATGTTAGGAGCCAGGTTTTTGTTCAGACTAACAAAGCTTTACTTTTAACAACTAAAAGATATACCATTAACATTCTTTTTTTTAAGACTGAGTACCGATACCATATCCCCCCAAGTACTCACCGATAAGTTTTATGTCATGTGACTGCCTTCCAATAAATAATTTCATATTTTGCAGACAAGCGGTCCCATTTATGATAATATTGAAATGGCTAGACACCACAATTACCCACTGCACACCCTGACCACATATTAATACACACACTAGCCCTCAGATAAATTTAAATCATAAGGTGAGCAATATAACATAGCAAAGCAGTCTGCAGTATGCCAATAGAAATGCAGAAAAGCTTGCAATTTTTATTTATTTATAAAAGGATTTTACCAGGAAGGATACATAGAGATCTCTCGTTTTCAAGTATGTCCTGGGTTCAAGAACATTGTATATAGTTTGTGTTAAAAAAACACAGATGTAATAAAGCAACGCTTGAGAAAGGCAGATAATTCTATTTCTCTCAGTGAGTGTGCGCATGGCTTTTTACAATAGCAATTTTCTTGCACCTCTCTATATACTTTAACCCCTTAGTGACCGGGCAGTTTTACACAAATCCGTCCTTTAGTGACCACTGCTGATTTTACGTTTCTGCGCTGTTAGTATTTAGGTCAAATTTTCCTCTTAGGCTAGGGTCAGACGAACGCATTTTTCACGTTGTCCGTGAAAAAGTGCGTTCGAACGAACGTACGTATTTTTTCCCGGAATACACGATAGCGGTCATACGATGCGCCTTTTCGTCCGTGATTTTGTACGGATCATCAATAAAACCCTTTTTGCGTCTGGACGTTATGTTGGCCGGACGTGTGCAGCGTCTGATGTCTCCCAATCACGCAAACACGCCGCTATGCGGCCGCAGCGCACTCTGTACGTCAGTAGTAGCGGTTTGACGTTCTCGAAAAAATGCGTTTGTTGGCCACTTGCGTTGCACGGACGAACTTTCGTGCGGCCGTTCGTCGTATGTTCCCCGGCATTGGACGTCATTTGCTGCTAGCACGGCCGTGATTTCCAAAGGATCCCCTATCTCCACATGGCAGCTAGGGGGTTAACTGCCCCACTGACAGTCATACACATACGGTGAGGATGTCAGTGGGTGTGGGGTGACCTGGAGGCTTGGCTGACATCCAAGATGTCAGCCCCCTCAAGGTTTGAATCGCAATTCGGCACAAATTTGTGCTGAATCGCGATACAGCAGCGAAACCGTTAATGCAGTACACCGCTGAAAAGGGGAGATTCTCCCCTTTCCAGCGGTGCAACTTGCATCTCTCTATCTTCAATGGTTGGGGAGAAGGAGCCCCCCTCCCCTCCATTGATTTCAATGGGGGCGCCTGCTGATGACGTCACCACGCAGCGTGGTGACGTCATCGAGCTCGCCGGCCCATGTAAATCACGAGGGCAGGCTTCCTCCCTGCCAGATCTGCAAGGGAGGTAAGTATCGGGCGGGGTTAGGCGCCGCTGACGTACTATGTACGTCCGCCGGTCTAAGGGAGACCCGTGGGCAGGACGTACATAGTACGTCAGCGGTCTTTAAGGGGTTAAATACAATGTGCAGTGTATTTTATTTTGCTTTAGGCGTTTAGCGCTTTTTCTCATTTGTTGGATTAGTGTGGTGGGCTTAGAAACAGTCGGCAGATAAGAACCTGTCGGCCCATTTACATGGATACTTTACCTGGATTTATCTTTTGTTTAGGATATCCTTATGCCTATCCCATGCCTGCTTAAATTCAATTACTGTTTTGGCCTCTACCACTTCAACTGGAAGGCTGTTCCATGTATCCACCACCCTCAGATTAGAGGGGCAAAGGTTTAAAAGTAACATCAGGAAACAACATTATTTTACTAAGACTATGTCCTCTTGTTTTGCTACTTTGTTTCCGTTTAAATATACACCCTTCCTCTACCTTGTGGATTCCCTTTACGTATTTAAATGTTTCTATCATATCTCCTCTGTCTCGTCTTTTTTCCAAGCTGTACATGTTAAGATCATTAAGCCTTTCCTGGTAATTTTTCTCCTTCAAGCCGTACACCATTTTAGTAGCCCTTCTCTGAACTCTAAGATGCCTATATCCTTGTGGAGATACGGTCTCCAGTACTGCACACAGTACTCCAAGTGAGGTCTCACCAGTGCTCTGTACAGTGGCATGAGCACTTCCCTTTTCCTACTGCTAATACCTCTCCCTACACAACCAAGCATTCTGCTAGCATTTCCTGCTGCTCTATTACATTGACTACTTACCCTTAGATCCTCTGAAATAATAACCCCTAAATCCCTTTCCTCAGATGTTGAGGTTAGGACTGTATCAAATATTCTATATTCAGCCCTTGGGTTTTTACGCCCCAGGTGCATTATCTTGCACTTATCCCCATTAAAACTCAATTGCCACAGCTCCGACCATTTTTTTAGTTTACCTAAATCATTTGTCATTGGGCTGATCCCTCCAGGAACGTCAACCCTGTTGCAAATCTTTGCGTCATCAGCAAAAAGACATACTTTACCATTAATACCTTCTGCAATATCACTAAATAAAAATATTAAATAGAATGGGTCCAAGTACTGACCCCTGAGGTACCCCACTGGTAACAAGACCTTGCGCCGAATAAACTCCATTTACCACAACCCTCTGTTGCCGGTCACTCAGCCACTGCCTAATCCATTCAATATTGGAATCCAAGCTCAAAGATTGCAATTTATTGATAAGCCTTCTATGCGGAACAGTATCAAAAGCCTTACTGAAATCTAAATAAGCAACGTCTACTGCACCACCTTTGTCGATGATTTTTTTTGATTTGGGTAACAAATATAATTAAGATTAGTTTGGCATGATCTCCCTGATGTGGTTTCTGATCCTGTAATCTATGTTTTTAGAGGTTCAACAATCCTTTCCTTTAACATGGTTTCCATTAATTTCCCCACTACTGACATAAGACTAACTTAACTGGCCTATAGTTAGATTCCTCCCTACAACCCTTGTAAATGGGCACAACATTTGCTAATTTCCAGTCTTCTGGGACGACTCCCGTTAACAAGGATTGGTTAAATAAATCTGTTAACAGTTTTGCTATTACACCACTGAGCTCTTTTAATAATTTAGGGTGGATCCCATCAGGCCCCATTGACTTATTTGTCTTTACTTTAGACAGCTGTTGTAGAACCTCCTCCTCTGTAAACTCCTATGTAAATGTCGCTTTCGTGTTTCCTCCTGAGGTCCCTTTCCTTCTGCAAAGACTGAACAAAAATATTGAGGCAGTCAGCGAGACTTATCCTCTTCTACATACCTTCCTTTTTAATCTAACTAATCCTTGTTTTACTTTTCTCGTTTATGTATCTAAAAAATGTTTTGTCCCCCTTTTTTACTGACTGAGCTATTTTCTTTTCTGTGTGTGCTTTGGAAGCTCTTATAAATTGCTTTGCCTCTTTCTGCCTAATCTTAATCTTCTTCACTGAGTTTTTTTTAGAATTATTGAATGCTGTCTTTTTGTTCTTCACTATTTTGGCCACTTCTGCAGAGTACCACAGTGGTTTCTTCCTTTTGTTTTTTGCTAACAAGCCGAATGCAACTGCCTGTTGCCTTCAATAATGCCTCCTTTAAATAATCCCATTTCTCCTGGACTCCCTTTAAACTCCTCCAGTCTGATAAGGACTCCTTCACACAAAATCTCATTTTAGAAAAATCTGTTTTTTTAAAGTCTAAAACTTTTGTTTTTGTGTGGTGCAGCTCCATCCCTGTTCTTATATTAAACCACACTGACTGGTGATCACTAGATCCCAAATTATCACCTACAACAAAGTATGATACAAACCTCCATTTGTGAGTATTAAATCCAATATGGCCTCTTTACGGGTCGGCTCCTCAACTACTTGTGTTAGAGATATTCTAAACTCCCTACTGGGATTATTTGAACTCCTGGTGCACCCAGCTATTTTGGTTTTCCAGTTCACATCAGGAAGATTAAAGTCCCCCATGATAATAACTTCCCCCTTCATTGCCATTTTGGCTATTTCCTCAAACAGCAGATTATCTAGCTCTTCTACTTGTCCAGGGGGAGTCTATAGATCACACCTACACGAGCTACTGTAGGATTGCCAAATGTTAGCGTAACCCAAACTGACTGTTCACCTCGCTCACTTTTATTTGGTTCGTTTTTATGTTGTTTTTCCACATACAGGGCCACTCCTCCTCCTTTCCTACCTTCTCTGTCTTTTCTATATAAAGAGTACCCCGGTATGGTTATGTCCCAGTTATTTTTCTCACTGAACCATGTCTCAGTAACCGCCACTAAATCTACTTTTTCAGCTGCCATCATTGCCTCCAGTTCATTGATTTTATTGACTAAACTGCGAGCATTTATAGACACGACTGAGCTTGTCATTTTTTACCCTGCATGTTGCTTGCACCCTCGGGCAGGTTATTTTTTTACCCTTTTGTCTTGTCCCCCCCTCCTAGTTTAAATATTCCTTTGTGAAACCTTCTCACTGAGAACATATGTTCCCCTATGAGTAAGATGCAAACCATCTTTTTTATACAGTTCCTTTCTGCTCCAATTAGAGCTATCATGGGACACAAAGCCAAATCCTTGCTCCCGACACCATTCCCGAAGCCACAAATTAAGTTCCCTAGTGCGCATCTGCCTATCCTGAATGTTATGCACATGCAGAACTTCAGAGAATGACAGTGGACGCAATCTGCTGTATTTCACCTCCAAGAACACAAAAATCTTCCTTAATCTCAGAAACCTCATTGCTAGCCAAGTCATTTGTCCCTAGATGGACTAGAACGTCCACTTCCCCTTCCTGTTTTGCTTGTTTGACAATAGAGAATACGTCTGTCTCTACGACCAGTAGCCCCAGGAAGACATCTCACCAAACCACTACTCTCCAGCTCAACACCTCTTATGATAGAAGGCAATTGTTGGTGGGTGATTCTATCAAGTCCCACCTTTTCCTTTTTGTCCTTGGTTGCAGTCTTGCATACCTTAGGCATAGGGGATGGTGGTTCCTCAACTATGGTGTCTGAGCCTACTTCCGTCTTACCACTACACTCTGAAAGTGCCTCAAAGAATTAAGAGCCACAGACTGTGGGACATGCCTTCTATCCACAACTCTAAGTCTACCAGATCCTACAGTAGTCCATCTGCCGCTCCTAGGAGGCCTCTGTGGCAGTGGCTTTGTAACAGTCATAGCCTGAGTTTGTCTAACAGATGATTTACAAATCTCAGACTTCAAACAGGCAATTTCCTGCTGCAATAAAGAGAACTGCCTACATATCAGGCACATATCAGGCTTCAAGTAGTTATGCTTTGAGTTTTGCACCACTGGTAAAAAAAATAATAATTTCCATTTACTTTTTGGCAGCACATGTCTAGACATAATAAAATGTACATTCATAGAATTTTAATTTACCATATTTTAATGTATTGTTTATAGTAAGCCCCCTCCCTTGTTCCTTGGTTGTGTGTATAGGGGGTTCTGCACACAGCTGTGGAGGAGGTCTTTCTGCTCTGTGGGTTCAGTGACCCTGAGCTCTCAGGACAGAGCATTAAGGGTTAACTGCTGTATGACAGCTCCTCGGGACTCCCGTAAGAAGGTGTCCAATGTGTTTGCTCAGGCTGATTTATGGCCGTTGTAAAATCAGCACTGAGCCTTCAGTGATGGTGCAGGACCGGGACTCAGCAAACCACACAGGGCAGGGGGATTTATGCTCTTTTATAAAAAACAAAAGATTAACCTCAATAGTGAAAGCTTGTCCAGAATCGGGACATCTGTAGCAGCATGAGGAGCCACAGGAAACATCAAATAGGCAGCTATGACATAACTCCGCTAGAGCCCAGGGAGAGGGGGGCATTTCCACCTCCTGCAACCAATGGGCGGAGGCAGCACTGATAACGACGTGTGAAGCTGAAGGAGCTGAACAAAGGAGGGGAAAGAGCCAGAACTCAATGCTACTTGCCAGGCGGGACATGTATCAAAACCCCAGCGCCAGGACAGCATTTTTAGTCGCAATTGCGACCTGGCTCCTGGGGTTTGTCGAGGCCTGTGTTAGCCTCATAATATTTGGCCCCTGATGCCAATCTGATGGTTATCACTGCAAAGGCACATGGCAGGCAGGGTACCCACGGCTCTAGTGTCCCCCATGCAAGCTAGGGATGCACCGAAACTAAAATTTCCGGCCGATACCGAAAATTCAGGATTGGTTCGGCCAAAAAACGATACTGAAAATCAGACATGAGAACCTGGGCCTGGAGGCCGGGGACTCGCCTGATCACAAAGGCCGGCCGAGCAAGCTGCTCGGCCAGCCTCCAGGCGAGTCTCCGGTTCAGCTGTGCCTTCAAGGTCCAGCCCAGTATGTGTAGGCAACATACTCCTACTTCAGCCCTGAGCTCCAGCGGTGGCAGCCAGGTTTTTATCTCTGTTCCCTTAAAAGGGCACCCGGGCAGGTGACTCCAGCGTGCTATGTACCGAGCACTACCTGAAGATCAAAATTACATCGTCAAAAGCATTGGCAGATATTAAAATTGCATCCCTATATTGGAGAAAATTTACCTGAGAGACCGATTACGGTGTTTAAACGAGCAATGAACTTAAAATCTAAGATTGCTCCGAGTGCATGGTTCCAGCCAAAAAAAGAAGAGAATACATTAGTCCAAAGACCAAGACCAAATGGATTCCACAGATTTAAAGTGGATATGAAGGCGATGAAATGTGTCTTTTGGGAGTTCCTGCTGAAGGATTATTACTCTGCTTGCAGGATTTTTGGTTAGATACCACTTTGCGCTGTCCTATTTTTATGATATTGTTCTACTTTAAGGAGATTTTTGTCAATCCTTGTCCTTGTGATCCTACGAGCAGCAAGAAAAAAGGGATCGTACGGATTTTTTTGCGCTTTTCAGCTGAAACATTTATCACCGGGGGGGGGGGATCCATAACTGATGAAGCCGCCTTAATGAGCGGTGAAACGCGTTTTATTAAGGACAATCTCCAATTGCCCATTTTTAAGCCCATCTTTATTTGTTTTATATTATGTGAATAAATTCCACTCCTTTCATCGGCAATCCACGTCTCCAGCGTATGCTTGACCAAGGCATCATTTCTAAGATCCTAACACCCCCACCAAGGGCAGTACTGGATCTATTGAGCCCTGAGAACAAAGCAGCAGGAGCAGAGGAGGAAAAGCTCTAAGAGGAACGTGGTCTCACATAAAGGCAGCTTACAGCAAACAACCATCACCTGTGTAAGTGTGCAATATTTTGCTATAACCATCTACATACCCATAGTGTATGGCACAATCTAGGGTTGCACCGATACTAGTATTGGTGCGATACCAGGTACTGCAGGAGTACTTGGTACTCGTGCAGTACCCCCGATATTTTCCCCGATACCGGAAGCCGGCATTGAGCCGGCTTGCCGGCATCCGAGGGGCTGGGGCAGCTGTCCGAATGCTCTATCGGCATTCGGACAGGCCCTGCAGCTGCTCAGCGCGTTCATACTTACCGTCCTGCGCGACGCGGGAAAGTCTTCACGTGTGCGCTCGCTGGAAGGCCCCCAGCCGCGATCATGTGGTCCCACGTGGTCACGGCTGGGGGCCTTCCAACAAGCGCACGTGCGGAAACTTTCCCGGCGTCGCTCAGGAAAGAAAGTATGAACGCGGTGAGTGCCAGGTGAGTGGGGGCATATCCACGAGCTGTGGGGGGGGCGCATTAGCCACGAGCTGGGGGGGGCGCGCGCAATATCCACGAGCTCTGGGGGGGGGGCGCAGTATCCACGAGCTTGGGGGGGGGCAATATCCACGAGCTTGGGGGGGGGCAATATCCACGAGCTTGGGGGGGGCGCAATATCCACGAGCTTGGGGGGGGGGGGGGGACAATATCCACGAGCCGGGGGGCGCATTATCCACGAGCGAGGGGGGGGGGGGCATTATCCACAAGCTGGGGGGGGGGCATTATCCACGAGCTGGGGGGGGGGGGCATATCCATGAGACCTGGGGGCATTTTTATATATGAGGTCTGTTCTTATTGGAAAGTGGTCACATGACATAAAAGTATAGGTACTCTGTATCGGTGAGTACTTGCACAAAAGTATCGGTACTCGTACTTAAAGTGGTATCCGTGCATCCCTAGCACAATCCTAATCCCATTTTCTCTCGGAGGAACAAGAGAGACATAGGATTCTTCAGAAGTGCCACAGATGGAAGCTTGACATTCCAATTACAGAAAGACTCTGATGTTTATGGACACTATATGGTGACATACCACCAAAACCCTAATTATTGAATATTGTTATACTGTATGGACATTGTCTTGCTTAAATATATATCACCGTGAGATATATCTCTACCTTCATATATCATCCGCTGGGTACCCATTTGCACTCTGGAATGTGTTTTCTGTCACTCCTGGTACATATACTTTATTCAAAAATGGAAAATTGGCACCCATGTTATTTAATACACTTGTGCTTAACCCCATAAAAGGACCACTGACGCCCTACATAAACAGTTGCTTAACAACCAAGGACGTACCTGGTACGTCCTTTCGTTAAGCCACCTCTCTGGCCAGGGTCCAGCGGTGGTCTGACTTCCAGGACATCAGACTACCGCTTAAGCCCCTGCTGTCGCTCTGATGTCATCATGCCGGGTGCGATCATGCCAGTTTCAGGCAGAGCCGGGGAGTGTGTCCTCCAGAACGAGAGCACATACATACCGTTGCGCCAATCAGCACCAGACCACGGGCTTGCACTGGACATCGATGTCAGCCAAGCCGCCAGGGCCTCCCCTGCCCACTGACATCACGCATGGGCGCAATGATGTTAGTTGTCAGTTAATCCCCTAGCTGCCGAGGATAGGGAAATCGCTATGATAGAGATAGGTGGGGTCAATTGGACCCCCAGATCTACTGATCTGTGGCAGCCAGAGCATGGCCTTTCCAATGATACCAAATATGACCATGTTGCAAATTTAAAAAAGAAAAAAAAAAGGTTTTTTTTACTTTGTCGTATAATAAAACAGGATTTTAAGGCAGGACGTCGGAGGCTCCTATTTGCAATCCCTTTCTTTATTGCACCCACAGCAGTAAAGAACAGTGACAATAAAGAACAAGAAAAAACACAAAAAAAACAAGCCCCCAATGTGGGGTACACTCCCAGTCTGTAAGCCCCGCCCCCAAGTCTATAAATCGTCTGGGCTGGAGCAGTCACACCCTCTTTCTTTACTGCTCCTGCTACAGACCAGATAAGTATCCCTAACCTTTTACTCTCTGGTAGTTATTTATTGATTTATCTCTGTGTTTTACCATTTTACATACTTGTTTTTTATTTTCATGTATATATATAATAGATTAAGATTGAGTTGCTCTGCAGGGTACTGACTTTCCCCGGCTCTAACCGCGGGGGTCAGCTGACCCGATTGGTGATAAAATCCGGTTGGTCTTCAGATCACTGGGATTTTACTGCCGTTTACTTGCCTTGTTTGTTCTCTCCTGTTACTTATTAGGTTTGATTGCGACCATCCGGCTTCAGCCGCGGCGATTGTGTGTTTTCTGCTGGGAGCTTTGGCTGCTTAATGGCATGTACTGACACTTAGGAGTTTATGACCCGGAGGAGGATTCCCCGGTGTCTGACCCTGTGCTCCCGTGTTTTTTCCGCTCTCTGGGGGATGATGGCAGTGGCGCTTCGTTGATGCTCGCAGGCATTTGACGATCAGTGTATATTTTCCTTCCTCTGGGGGGTCACCGTTTATCCTGGGCTTCGTGCGCTGCTCCCGCTCGCAGGGGGGGGGGGCGCACGGCTCGCGGGCTGATTTTTCGCGCCATTTGCCGCATGTCATCATGTTTGCCTGCACGATGCTGCACTCTTTGAAGTTCCCTCATGTTCAGCCTCCCCCGCTGAGAGCTCTGATTACAGAGAGACAGCTCCTGCACCTCCCGGTGATTGATGGGCGCGGACTGTTAATCCTCTGACTTGTGTGCCTGATCCTTTTAACCCTTTAACAGATAGTTTTCTGCCCTATCCACTAATTTTAAAGATCTCTTAAAGAGGCAGTGCCTGAGTAACTTTCTGCTATGAAAGTGTCCCTATATATATATAGCTTTCTGCTATGAAAGTGTCCCTATATATATATATATATAGCTTTCTGCTATGAAAGTGTCCCTATATATATAACATTCTGCTATGAAAGTGTCCCTATATATAGCTTTCTGCTATGAAGGTGTCCCTATATATATAACTTTCTGCTATGAAGGTGTCCCTATATAAAACATTCTGATAAATATACTGATGTCCCTATATAAAACATTCTGATAAATATACTGATGTCCCTATATAAAACATTCTGATAAATATACTGATGTCCCTGTATTACATACGGATAAATATACTGATGTCCCTGTATTACATACGGATATACAGATGTTCCTGTATTACATACGGATAAATATACAGATGTCCCTATATTACATACAGATAAATATACTGATGTCCCTATATTACATACAGATAAATATACTGATGTCCCTATATTACATACGGATAAATATACAGATGTCCCTGTATTACATACAGATAAATATACTGATGTCCCTATATTACATACGGATAAATATACTGATGTCCCTGTATTACATACAGATAAATATACTGATGTCCCTATATTACATACAGATAAATATACTGATGTCCCTATATTACATACGGATAAATATACTGATGTCCCTGTATTACATACGGATAAATATACTGATGTCCCTGTATTACATACAGATAAATATACTGATGTTCCTGTATTACATACGGATAAATATACTGATGTCCCTGTATTACATACAGATAAATATACTGATGTCCCTATATTACATACGGATAAATATACTGATGTTCCTGTATTACATACAGATAAATATACTGATGTTCCTGTATTACATACAGATAAATATACTGATGTCCCTATATTACATACGGATAAATATACAGATGTCCCTGTATTACATACTGATAAATATACTGATGTCCCTGTATTACATACAGATAAATATACGGATGTCCCTGTATTACATACAGATAAATATACTGATGTCCCTATATTACATACGGATAAATATACTGATGTCCCTGTATTACATACAGATAAATATACTGATGTCCCTATATTACATACTGATAAATATACTGATGTTCCTGTATTACATACTGATAAATATACAGATGTCCCTAGATTACGTACCGATAAAACGTACAGATGTCCCTATATATAACATACTGATATAAGATGTCCATATATTATGTACTGATGTCCCTATATATAACATATTGATAAAAAATACAGATGTCCCTGTATAACATACTGATAAAATATTCGGATGTCCCTGTATAACATACTGATGTCCCTGTATAACACACTGATAAAATATACGGATGTCCCTGTATAACATACGGATATAATATAAGATGTCCCTGTATAACGTACCGATATAATATAAAGCTGTCACTACATCTCATACTGGTAAATATAAAGGTGTCCCAGGAGTCACAAACGGATTATAAAATATACGGATGTCCCGGTATCTAATACGGAGTTTGAGATACAAGGTGTCCCTGTGCTCCTTTCTATAGAATTACTTGTGAAATAAACCACTCTGAGGTTTTGGATTTCTTCATGGGCATTAAAGTGTAAGCTCATCTGCCTCGGTAACCTCTCGATTTAAGAGGAGTCCTTCATAATGAGACCAGAAGCCGCTCCTCTGAACGACCGCACATTCACACGCTGCTTTTCAGCCATGAAGGTAAATGCTGGATTTTATATCCTCACCAGATAATTCCACTTTGTGTATTGAAACACGAAAATTCATCTGATTTTTACATCCATTATGGCGGATGCCAACACAGAATTGCCGCTACGAGCGGATGGCTTCCCGGGCAAGTTACTCACCACGGTGAGGCCTCCAGATGCACCCCTGCTATGTGCCGCGGGTATAAAGTCAGATGGCAAGGCCCAACACCTTTCCAGAGGGGCTGGCATCCACTACCTGTGGCCTTAACCTCCGACACTAACCCTCATATGGGACCCCACGATGCCCTCTGAACTAACCCAGTGGGCTCCAAGAAAGGTGCTATGGCAAAGCACATGGATAATCCTCCTGGAGGGGCTGGCATCCCCGATACTCTGCCCTCTGAGATTGTGAGGAGGTGACCTCGCGTAAATGAGCCCCTGACCGCGGGGCCTCAGTAGCGGTCTCTAAGATCAGGCCTAACCTTCTGGGTTCTGGCCGACTCCCCACGACCACTGACTCGGCGAGTGAGGAACCCGAGCACGGGGAGGATGACGGAGCACTAGAGATCTATGCTCCACAAGATAATGGTCTGTTGGCCGAGGAGGAATGACCCCCACCACCACCTTTCCTTTCCGATAAGGAGGCGTCACGGAGGTGGAACTGGTGTTTGTGACACCGCTCTGACGGTCCCACCCGTGGTTCCCTCTATTTTGGAAACATGCGGCGGCACCTCCCAGGTCGTTTCCGGAGTCAAATGCGCTGTTGACAGGACCGGACGGCCTTCCACATCTGCTGTTCTCAGCGAGACGCCTGTCTCTGGTGGCGTGGTTGGTTTTCGGTCCTCGTTGAGGGCTTCTGACATTTTGTCAGGAACTGATGTGTTGTTACATCTTGCATGGGCCGCTTGGCATGGGGGTGCCTTCGCCAGGGAAACGATTCCACTTCTGCTCCTTTAGGTTCAGTGTTGGATTTCTTGTCCTCATTGTTTGAGTCAGGTTTGGCTTTCCACGCTATTCACGTCTGTTGGTCTGCCTGGTCGGCCGGTCGTTTGGGTTTTGATAGTGGGTGCTAGTCTTTCTCAGCCCGGGTCCGAGATCTTCGTTCTACTAGGGATGTATCCCGAGTTGTTGATTTTCTTCGATCGTGGCCAGGACAACCCATCCTTGTCTCACCGACAATTGTTGGCAAGATGGCCGGTATTGTTTTGTTTCTTTAGTACTTTATTTTAAGCCGGTCTCTCATTGGTCATGGGCACTGATGCGTTGAACATGCAAATAGGAGCCTCCGACGTCCTGCCTTAAAATTACCAATTTTCCTATTATAGTGACGGAAAGTTTGGATTTTAATAAGGACTCGGAGGCGAGTATTTCCCGCCTCTCCCGCCCTGGGGGGGGGGTGTGTTCTCGACCGGCTGGGTTATTGCTGTGGAGGGGCGCAGCGCATGATTTTCATTTGATTTTGTTCCTCATATCTGGGGTTGGGTACCGGTGTTTTACTGTCCGCCCTTCTTAATCTTTGGCTTCGTGTTATATGTTTCTTACAGCCATTTGAATTCCTATGGAGTGGATCTTTGTGTGGACTTGACGGGCGCCCTGGACTTAGTTCCTGTTTGTTCCTGGGCCTCCTTCCGTTAGTCGCATGAAGAAAGAGGGTGTGACTGCTCCAGCCCAGACGATTTATAGACTTGGGGGCGGGGCTTACAGACTGGGAGTGTACCCCACATTGGGGGCTTGGTTTTTTTGTGTTTTTTCTTGTTCTTTATTGTCACTGTTCTTTACTGCTGTGGGTGCAATAAAGAAAGGGATTGCAAATACTCGCCTCCGAGTCCTTATTAAAATCCAAACTTTCTGTCACTATAATAGGAAAATTTGGTAACTTGAGCACAAAAACTCTGACATGAACTAGGCACACTGACGAAATGGCTCAGCAGTGAAGGGAGTTAAAAAAAAAAAGCAAACTTGTAAACATTGGGGTGTTTCTAAACTCAGGACAAAACTTAGAAACTATTTAGCCGGGGCGGTCTTTCGCGGTCAAAGTTCAAAAAAAGGGTTTCTTTTTTTTTTTTTATAGTAAATTATACGATATGATGAAAATAATGGTATAGATGTGTGGGTACAGTAAGTGAGAGGGGAATTTAGAGCTAAACACAAATGGCACAGAACTGTAAAAACAGCAGTGGGTACTTTCAGACAGACAATAGTAAAACAGCCTGGTCACGGCACAGACGCTCGCATGTCTAACGAGACCAGAGGCCTTTGCCACCAAGACTGTGGAAAGAGCGAGAAGTAGACTTCTTTAGCTCACACCTCATTATGGAGATGTGTCGTCTTCCTCGTTCGCAGGTCGCCCCCCCCCCTCTTTTTTTTCCATCTCCTACCCCCACTCTGTTTTCCTCCAATAAACTGCATACCTATTTCCCTGTATGAAGGGATTGCCTTTAATCGGACTAATAATGCGATATATATCACTTGCTCACTCATGATGCAAAAACATACCCATGTACCCGTACTTATTTGTCACCTGGATTTCACTTCACGGAACACATACTGTACTGCATTGCAGGTTATTGCTTGTATACTACGTTTTTTGTTTGTTTTTCTCTCTTATCTATGACTGACCCTTACTTATTTGTATAATAATTTCTGTTTAACGCCTCAATAAAAGCCTTTGAATACAAAAAAAATAAAAAACAGCCTGGTCACTATGGGGTTACTGCACTTTTGTAGTATGAAAACTCATAACACAAACGGTAATGTATTCAATGTTTAGATACAGTAGACATTGTATGTCACAACTTTTTTTTACCTTTAGGTCTTGGCCGGCCAGTCTCAGGGCGGCTTCTTCTCAATGTAGCTGGCACAATTTCTGGGGGCAAGTGCAAGAAGTCACGCAAATACTGGATGCCTTCGTTAGTTAGATACCAGTAGAAGTGACGCCATGCAAACTGCTCCTTTACGTAGCCACGAGATTTCAGAGACTGTTTAAATTTAACAGAAATTTTAATATTTAACAATCCAAACCCATTGCTCATGGATTTAATACACACACACACATTTACAAAGTCATTGGTTTCAATGGAATTCATTTGCTGAGGTTCCGCAACAATTATTTCCATACTGAAAAAGAAGTGCATGAAGGAGATTACCTATAGATTTAAATCTCTAAGCACTGATCCTTCATGAATAAAAGGTTACTTTTCCAGTAAGACACATGAACGTCCTTGTACATATTATGTGCATGCATGGACTTTACATTTAAATCTAAATGCAAACCCCACAAAGCAGCCTACAGCACTGGCTGTCGGGAGCACTGTTATTCACCCGGTTAACAAACCCTTAACACATGCTAGCATAATCCATCCGAAGCCCATTGAATTCCAAAAGAATACTTTAAATACTTCTACAAAAGGCATCAAAATACATTGGGAGAAGACTTACAAATTCAGTGTTCCTGAAGGGAGAAAAAGTGTTGTGCGTGTGGAAGGAGGATTACCTGCATAGCTTTCATGACATGAAGATTGGGCACGTTTTTGTCAGCCAGCTCAGGATGCTTTGGCATATGA
This sequence comes from Leptobrachium leishanense, assembly GCA_009667805.1. Taxonomy (NCBI): domain Eukaryota; kingdom Metazoa; phylum Chordata; class Amphibia; order Anura; family Megophryidae; genus Leptobrachium; species Leptobrachium leishanense. The sequence continues at coordinate 179,208,597 of CM019064.1, forward strand.
ACATCCTTCTTGGCCACCATTACTCCTTCCTTAAAGAGGAGCTCATAGATGGCAATACGGTCCTTCTTGGGCATCAACATCTGTAACGATAGAAACAAACATTAAGTCACAGAGAAAATCCAGGAAACTTCACCGACAGGACTTTTTTTTCCAACACAGATAGCAATCGTAAATTGCAACTGTCCAGAGTGCCAAAATGAATAATCTTTGCATCCGATTAGGGATAGACTGATATCAGTTTTGCCGATTATCACATTTTTAAAACCCGAGTACAAGTACCGATACTTTTTTAAAAGTACTCACCGCGAGCCTCCCGCGAGATCTCAGCTGGAGGCAGCGTCACCGCATCCACTGCCCGGCAGGCGCGTGATCGCGTGACAGCCCACCGCCGGGTAAGTAATGCGGCCCGCCGGAGGGGAACGCTGGTCAAATGCTTTTCATGCATGCGGCCAGCTTCCCCAGCCCCGTGGATACCGGCAAGACGGCCCAGCACTGGCTTCTGGTATCGAGGGGAGGTATCGGGTCATTTGCACGAGTACCAAGTACTCGTGCAAACGGTAGTATCGGCGCATCCCTAGATATTACAAAGTCATAAAATACTTTATAAATAAATAGTCTATGGGGTTGTTAAGTTTACAACAACTTTGTAATATAACCCTTGGAGGGCCAAGGTTGCTGAACCCCTTACATACAGGGTCATGAGGGATCTTTAAGAAAGCCAAAAGATACGGTCTCATTGTTTGAAAAAATAAAAGCTTAAATGAAGAAAAAATTCTTACTAAAATGAATAAATGAAGTGGACGTGGTGCAATGTTTAACACATGGAGTTCATGGCATAATGTCAGATTTGTGCTTGGTTTTTTCACAACTTTAAATTTACAGAATATTGGCACCAAATATCAGCTATTGGCCAGAAAAGCTGCCGATAATTGGTATCGGCCCGGAAAAAATTATATCGGTCCATCCCTACATCCGATTATAATCCATTGAGTCATATCCACTTCAAAAATAAATAAAAGTGCTTCTACTTTTTTTTTATAAAGTATTTTACCAGGAAGGATACATTGCGATTTCTCTCGTTTTCAAATACGTCCTGGGTGGGATTTTATGTATCGTTAGGGGTCTTGCTCAATGACACCTACTGGAGAGGTGCTCTGGCCTGAATTCGAACCCGTGTCTCCAGTGATGTCACCTCTACTCCATCCAGCACAAAAAAAATAATAATAATTCAACAGAGCATGACTAGCAGGGTTGTGTTTGGTAACCCTCAACGGAGTTCCTTCCTATGCTATTAATTTCAAGAGCAGAATGCGTGCTGAATAAACACTCAACCCACCGACCCATCAATGGATAGCACTGCGTGCCATTTGTGCTGGCAGAGTGCCGGAGTGGCCAATCAGATCATATTGGGCTGCGCATTCAGCCGGAAAATTGAGATGACAACATGGGATTAAAAAAAAAAAAAAAAAAAATTTTTTATCTACATAATTATAATGTATGCATTTCTCCTTTAAGAGGGCTGATCCCTTATTTTGTAATACGGGAGATTAACATTAACACGGCTCCGCAGGTCCACTGGATTTAAGGAGTACTCAGTGACTGACAGTTGATCTATGAATATACCGGATCATAAAATGCAATCACGTGAATAAGCATCATTTACGTGAGATCTAGTGAAGGCCGGAGTTAAATTTTAATCCAGCCGGATCAAACCAATTGTGGTCATCATCGGATCATACGGAGCCTTCTCACAGAACAAACCACCCGATAACTAGGGGATATTCGTCGTATAGCAGTGAGGCAACGCAAGCACTTCCGGCAAACGAACCAGCGGCCGCAGGTTAAACTCCACACCGACCGGCCCCTCTGTGGACGGACACACACGGACGGACACACACACTACGAACAAACTCACCTTCTCGATGAAAATACTACCGGGGGCTCCCTGAGCGAATTGGCATCACGTCAGCAAAGCACAACGTGTAACGCCCGGCCTCCCTCCTTGGCCGCGAACCAAGGTACCCCGTTATAAGACCAAAAAGTCACGAAAACAAAGCCCACGCACAGCAATACCTCCGTGAGCAGCTAAAGCAACGCATTAACCAACGATATGCCGACGTTCACAAATAAAGATAAACGGATGGCCAAGATTTTTTAGAGATTTCGAAGCCCGCATCAACCTCACCTCTGCAGTCGGGTAGGTGGCCTAGGCAGGAAAGGAAGGAGCATGCGCAAAGCGACCGGATTTCCTCTGCGGGCGTAGGACCCAAAATAAGGCGTCCAGAGCAATGCCTGTCTAAAAAATAAACGGCACCGTAGCAATAAATACAAATAAGCCTGGCTGGAAATATACAGCAAGGCAACAATATAAATATAGAAATAATATACGTGTGTGTTTGTTTTCTTTATCTCATTTTCAGTCCTGAACAGTCAGACACTAGATCTGCCAACTGTATATATTTATTAATACTGAGGCACTAATTTAATTATTAGGTGTTTTCATAGGATTTTATCACATATCAGATAATGTACACTATGATATTTTCATATTGTGATTTAATTAATCCTTTTTTTGCTGAGCCATTTCTCTGAGTGCTGTTCTCATTTTTGCTCATCATGATTATTATGTATTGTGCTGCAGTAATCACAGACAGCAAGGATACAACCATTTTATTGACTCAACTGACAAATAACTGCCACTGAAAACAGGGCTTCACACAACTTTATATATACAATACATAACACCAAAATAACTGCCACTGAAAGCAGGGCTTAACACAACTTTATATATACACAATACATAACACTCCCTCCCCCCTATGATAGATGTTATCCTCAGTCTGTTCAACACTCATAGTCTTCAAGATAGGCTGGGGGCCAACGGACTCTGGTGGACCTCCGCAATGGTACTGGAGAGTTTTGCCGAAACGGAGCACATCCATCTCCAACTGGACAGTGTCCCGAAGATCGCCCGTGAGTGGCGACGGCTCTACGGCCCCTAGTACCTCCGCCTCTTCGGAAGTGGACACGGGTGGTGTAGGCAAACCTGTAGGAACACAGTTCTCCAGTGTGTCTGAGAACACCCTGGGATTCCCATCCGGCACTGGTCCGGTCAGCCGGCGCCGCAGCTGATCAATGTGGCGTCTGATTGTACAATCATTTCCCAGAGTAACCTTGTATGACAACGGGACGGCCATGAAAATGGACCATCGTAGCATTCGCGGAGACAGGATCTGCGGTGTCTGTTTGTCAGCTGTGAAGAGACCAAGCAGTGGTTTGTGGTCTGTAAAGATGGTGGAGGTACGTCCATATAAGAAGTCATGGAACTTCTTAATGCCAGCCACTATGGCGAGTGCTTCCTTGTCTATCTGGGCATAGTTCCTTTCAGCCGGAGATAACGTCCTAGAATAGTATGTGACGGGAGCCTCTCTACCATCTGGCATCCTGTGGCTTAGTACTGCCCCAATGCTGTATGGCGAAGCATCACAGGCTAGTGTTACTGGTAGTGTTTCATTGAAATGAACTAGGACGGAGTCCGAGGACAGCAATGATTTTACCACACTGAATGCTTTGTTTTGAGTGCTTGACCAGACCCAGGGTGCTTGTTTGTCCAGGAGGCAGTGTAGCGGTTCTGCCAGGGCAGCCTTATGCGGTAAGAAGGAATGGTAAAAATTGAGCAAACCCAGGAATGCTTGGAGCTCCCCCTTGGATTTTGGAGTGGGGGCTTGCTGAATTGGTTGTAGCTTTACTTCAGATGGGTGGATGCCGGCAGCGTCGATGCGGAACCCCAGGAAGTCGGTGGATTCTACGCCGATCCGGCACTTTTCCCTCTTGAGTTTAAGGCCGGCCTCACGGAAACGGAGTACTGCGCGGAGACGTTCGGCCAGGACTGATGCCGATTCTCCCGCGATCAGGACGTCGTCAAAGTATAGGCAGACGCCGGGAATGTTCTTCAGTGTCCGTTCCATAATACTTTGGAACAACCCTGGTGCTACGCTTACCCCAAACTGCAATCGGCGCACTCGGAATGCACCTCTGTGTGTAACTATTGTTTGTGCTTCTGCGGTAGCGTCGTCTACCGGTAGCTGCTGGTAGGCCTGAGCGAGGTCTAGCTTAGCGAATATTCGGCTTCCCTGGAGTGAGGCGAGGATGTGGCTTACCACTGGCACAGGATAAGCATGCTGCTGCAGTGCCTTATTTATGGTGCACTTGTAGTCTCCTCAAATACGAACGTCCCCGTTAGGCTTAACTGGGGTCACTATGGGAGTCTCCCACTGGCTACTGTCCACGGGTTGGAGCACTCCCTGCTGTACCAGCTTGTCTAGTTCTGCATCAATTTTATGCTTCAATGCAAAAGGAACCCTACGCGGTTTTAATCGAATTGAGTTACTGCTGGATCAAGGTTGAGTGCAACGGGTGACCCTTTGTATTGTCCCAGTTCAGTGCTGAATACGTCAGCGTATTCTTGGCATACTACTTCTAGATCAGTTATTTGGGTTCGATGGATGCCCGTTACCCTGATGCCCAGGGCCTCAAACCAGTCCAGTCCTAGGAGGCTGGTGCGCGGCCCCTCTACGACCACCACACTGAGGGCACCCTCGAACTCTCTGAATTGTACCCTAATGGTGGCTTCGCCTCTTACGGGAACACGGCAATTCTGGAAGTCTGTTAGCACTAAGTCCGATGATTTGAGCGGAATTTGCCGTCGGCTACAGTTGCGAATATGGTCAAAAGTGGTAGAGGAAATAATGGACAGAGCCGATCCAGTATCTAACTCCATGGAGCATGGGACCCCTTGAAGTTTTAGGTGGAGTCTTATCTTCTCTTTGATGGGACGTTGGGCCCCTGTGCGTTGGATGCTACGCCTCCCCGAGCAGTATTCAACTCTGTTCTGTCCTGGGGGCCTTTTTCCCTGACGACGTCTGCAAACTCTAGCAATGTGCCCTTGCTTTCCACAGGCACGGCATACTGCTGTGCGGAATCTGCACTCTGCTTTTTCACGCTGTCCCCCGCAACTTGCGCAGCTCTGTGGGGGAGTTGCTTTCTCTATGGAGCGTGGCCGTCTGAGTGGCTCTCTCCGCATGCGATCGATTTCTTCAATCTCCCTGCCCATTTCCGAGCCTTCTGCAGCCCCTTGGTGGATCGCTGGGGGGCTGGTGTGCGTTGATTGTGGCCGGAGAGTCTTCATGGCCCCCCCGACAGCCTCATCTGCCATGACTTCCTTCAATGTGTCTTGAAAAGTCAGTTTCTCCATGGCGAATAGGCGCCGCTGTAATTCTCTATTATGCAGACCGCAAACGAGCCTGTCTCTGAGACGGTCTTCCAGATCAGTAAACTCACATTTGCGTGAAGCTTGGCGAAGAGCAGCCACAAACTCTGCTGCAGATTCCCCGGATCTCTGTGCACGTTGCTCGAATGCATGGCGCCGGGCGATGACCGAGAGTTTAGTCTCAAAATGTTCGCTTAATATTTTCTTGAGGTCTGCGTAGGCCATAGACTCTATGCTTGCCGGTGCTATCAAGTTTTCAGCAATATCAAATGTGGCTTGTCCACAGACACATAGTAGGGTTGCTGCCTTCAGGCCATCGTCCGTGACCTGGTTAGCCCTTAGGTAGTTGTCTACTCGGGAGACATATGAGATCCACTCTTCCCGGTTGAGTAATATCGAACTCGTTGAGTCTTCCCAGATTGGCCATTTTGAGAAGGCCCCTGTGGTGCTGGTTAATGCCTGTACTACTGCGGTTGGAGCTGGGCTGCATTTAGTCCAGTGGATGGATTCCTCAGGTCCGTCTATGCCTCCAGTGTGTCTTACTTGCAGGCAGGGTGGGGAGAGTGGTCTGACCAGAGCTCTCTACTCGATATGACATCCAATGATTTCAGTCTCCAGGTTAGCAGCAGCTCTCTCCTCTGCAGGATCCCATCCGTCGTCGCCACTATTATGTATTGTGCTGCAGTAATCACAGACAGCAAGGATACAACCATTTTATTGACTCAACTGACAAATAACTGCCACTGAAAACAGGGCTTCACACAACTTTATATATACAATACATAACACCAAAATAACTGCCACTGAATGCAGGGCTTAACACAACTTTATATATACACAATACATAACAATGATCATTCCGCAGAGCTGTGTGATCTCTAGAGAGTAAGGTCGCCCAGAGCTTGCGGCCCGTAACCGCAACTCTCCATGGAGTCCTATGTGTGTATATATATATAGGAGTTGCGGAAGCGCTACCGCGAGTATCACTGCAGTTAGCGCTGCACTCCACGGCGAGGTGCTGAGTTAGCGCCTACCCTGGAAAACCACACTAACATGGGGACACTGCAAGACAATCTCTGGGCATGCACAGATTTTCCCCGTTGGCATCCTCATGTTAGCGTTAGGATTTGGAATAGGGCCCTATGTGTATATGTCATGGTACGTCAGACTACTTTAACAATTTTTTTTTTAAAAAAAGTGTAAATTTCCATTCCGATTTGAACAGCGTGTTAGATCATTTTTCCATATATTTTTTTTTTCAAACCTTTGTGGTCATAGATTTTACGTGGTAATTTTAATAAAAAGAACAAATCGAGAACATGTTACTGCATTTTTGAAGGAAGTAACAGGGTTATTTAAAGAGATTCGAAAAGTTACCGCACGTTCAGTGACTTTTCGTTCTCTTCAATTCGGTGCAAATCGGCTTTCCCATTTCGGCCACCCTGCGGTGTATTCAGCAAGCACTACAGGGCTGTCGAAGTGCAGGGAAAAGCTGCCGAAAACCTGGCGAATGCACGCCAAGAACCCGCAAAAACATCTGGATTAACCCGTCGAAGACGCCGGAAAAACCCGAGCAGGAGCCGATCACACGCAGCGAAGCCGCCGGAAAAACCCGACACCGCAGATGAGTGAAGTGAAAACAGGAATATTTTTAACATTGAAGCCTATGGGATTCACCTGAATAAATCTGCCGCATGAAACCACCGAATGACAGGGCATTGCGGGAACCTTTCACTGCTGGTTTGTGTTCTCTGAATAGCCGAAGCAGTGCTTTTTCATGGGGATTTCACTGCCCTCGAACAGGCACCGAACAGGCACCGTATGTGCAGGCAATTCGCCAGGATTTGGCAAATTGCCTGCTCTCTGGATAGCCGAATGGCCAGGAAAGGTAACCGAACGCTGTTTTTCAGCGTTCGGTTACCTTTCTCAAGCAATTCGGATCTCTTTGAATTACCCTGTAAGTCATTAAAAAAAATAACTAAATTTTTCTCTTGTGTTTTGGCACATTTAATTACAGAAATAATAACCATCAGGGTAATTCAAAGGCTATGCGTTAAATCCTGCGCATAGATTGTAATACCATCCTCATACCAACGTTCTTTCGCGTTTGCGCAGACGATGTTAACTATAGGACACACGCAGTACAGTACGCTCGCGCTATTCACAGTACAGTTCGCGCAGGTTCACCCGCGGTAGACGATTACGCGCGTTTGTTGCGCGGACAATGTAATACGACGTTCGGCGGAAAGGGTTTGACCCCTCGCGTTAATTTTTTTTGCGCCGGCGCAAACGTTTGAGCGAAGATTGTAATTTGGCCCTTGATATGGTAAGGGGAAAGAAGGTTCCCTAATAACAGATAGTGACCACAGGTGGTTAGTTGATGTATAACCATATGTGGGTAAGCCAAAAAAGCTTGAATATCTGGCAGAAATAATTTCATTCACGAATGTACATACACTTATTAATAAAAAACAAGGATTGATTGGAAAAATAAATGATGGCCGCAGAAGGTAAATTCATATATATAGCAACACATTTATAACCTTAAACTGTGAGGGCCCTAGTAAATTGATAACGCTAACGTTAGCGCTCAGCTGCGTGAGCGTTAATGTTAGCATTGGTTGCCCTAGCGGTCCATATGTCAAATATCGCCGGCGTCCGGCAGCATCCTCCACGCTTTCCGCTATTCGAGCGTCGGACAAAATACAAGCCAGCGCGGGCTATGTGACAAGCGGAGGGGCAGGGCGCGCAGCTATGACACGGCGCCATCGGGTTTAAATGCCTTGCATGCAGCAGCGATCGGCCAGCTGACGTGATTTATTTTCCTCACAGTGCTACCTAGCGTTTGTGATACTATCTATTCAGTGTATGACCCTCTGGCTTTGGCAATTAACGATTCTGGTATCTGACCTCCTGGCTTTGGCAATTAACGATTCTGGTATCTGACCTCCTGGCTTTGGCAATTAACGATTCTGGTATTCTGAACCCCTGGCTTTGACACTTGATGATTCTGACATTGCTCCCTGTTTTTCCACGTTTACTACATATATACAGTCAGGTCCAGAAATATTGGGACATCGACACAATTCTAACATCTTTGGCTCTATACACCACCACAATGGAGTTGGAATGAAACAAACACAATGTGCTTTAACTGCAGACTGTCAGCTTTAATTTGAGGGTATGTACATCCAACTCAGGTGAACGGTGTAGGACTTACAGCAGTTTGCAGATATGCCTCCCACTTGTTAAGGGACCAAAGGTCATGGGACAGAATAATAATCATAAATCAAACTTTCCCTTCTTAATACTTGGTTGCAAATACTTTGCAGTCAATCACAGCCTGAAGTCTGGAACGCATAGACATCACCAGACGCTGGGTTTCATCCCTGGTGATGCTCTGCCAGGCCTCTACTGCACCGGTCTTCAGTTCCTGCTTGTTCTTGGGGCACTTTCCCTTCAGTTTTGTCTTCAGCAAGTGAAATGCATGCTCAGTGGGATTCAGGTCAGGTGATTGACTTGGCCATTGCATAACATTCCACTTCTGTCCCTTCAAAAACTCTTTGGTTGCTTTTGCAGTATGCTTTGGGTCATTGTCCATCTGCACTGTGAAGTGCCGTCCAATTAGTTATGCAGCATTTGGCGGAATGTGAGCAGATAATATTGCCCGAAACACTTCAGAATTCATCCTGCTGCTTTTGTCAGCAGTCACATCATCAATAAATACAAGAGAACCAGTTCCATTGGCAGCCATACATGCCCACGCCATGACACTACCACCACCATGCTTCACTGATGAGGTGGTATGCTTAGGATCATGAGCAGTTCCTTTCCTTCTCCATACTCTTCTCTTCTCATCACTCTGGTACAAGTTGATCTTGGTCTCATCTGTCCATAGGATCTTGTTCCAGAACTGTGAAGGCTTTGTTAGGTGTTGTTTGGCAAACTCTAATCTGGCCTTCCTGTTTTTGAGGCTCAACAATGGTTTACATCTTGTGGTGAACCCTCTGTATTCACTCTGGTGAAGTCTTCTCTTGATTGTTGACTTTGACACACATACACCTACCTCCTGGAGAGTGTTCTTGATCTGGCCAACTGTTGTGAAGGGTGTTTTCTTCACCAGGGAAAGAATTCTTCGGTCATTCAGCACAGTTGTTTTCCGTGGTCTCCCGGGTCTTTTGGTGTTGCTGAGCTCACCGGTGCGTTCCTTCTTTTTGAGAATGTTCCAAACAGTTGTTTTGGCCACGCCTAATGTTCTTGCTACCTCTCTGATTGGTTTGTTTTGTTTCTTCAGCCTAATGATGGCTTGCTTCACTGATAGTGACAGCTCTTTGGATCTCATCTTGAGAGTTGACAGCAACAGATTCCAAATGCAAATAGCACACTTGAAATGAACTCTGGGCCTTTTATCTGCACATTGTAATTGGGGTAATGAGGGAATATCAGACACCTGGCCATGGAACAGCTGAGAAGCCAATTGTCCCATTACCTTTGGTCCCTTAACAAGTGGGAGGCACATCTCCAAACTGCTGTAAGTCCTACACCGTTCACCTGAGTTGGATGTACATACCCTCAAATTAAAGCTGACAGTCTGCAGTTAAAGCACATTGTGTTTGTTTCATTCCAACTCCATTGTGGTGGTGTATAGAGCCAAAGATGTTAGAACTGTGTCGATGTCCCAATATTTCTAGACCTGACTGTAGTTTCTATCAAATCGGCCACTCTAAGGATCGGAAAGCGTAGGGGTAACTCTGCGTACAGGGACCAGCTTTCATATATCCGTGGGGAATCCATGACATTACATCAGCGCCTATGGATCCCGCAGAGTTGCCCACTCTATTTGCCAAATTAGCAGCAGAACAGGAGGAGCAGAGCCATTGCATGGTTCAAATAGCTCAGGCTCTGCAGACTCTTTTGGCTCTACAAGGTAGAGTATCTACCCCTCTGTCTAATTCTATACCTGCTCAAGGGGCCCCGCTTTTACCTGACAGACCACGAGTAAGCATGGAGGCGCCAATGCGTTATGACAGTACACCTGGTTTATGTCGGGGTTTCTTGATCCAGTTGGATATATTATTTGAGATAAATCCAGGGTTCTGTCAGTCTGAAAGGTCTAAGGTTGGTTACCTTATTAACCACTTATCAGATAAGGCTTTACTTTGGGCTACACCCTTATGGGAAAGTAAAGCACCTGTGGTTTATGATTATGAGGAATTTGTACATGAATTAAGGAGCACTTTCGACCCTACCAGAAGGGCAAAAAGTGCTGGTCGTGCTTTGTTGCCATGAGCATGTCAGAATGGTATTAACCTCCCTGGCGGTCTAATTTTTTCAAAATTTCGTATCTAAAAGCGTCTCAATTTTTTTTTAAAGGAAACATGTTTTTGTACATAGTTAGCCTGTAATAATTAGGAATCACGCACTGAAATCCGTGCAACAAGAGTCCTTACTGGTAAAATCCTTTATAAATAAATAAATAAAAAATAAATAGTAAATACACTGAGTCCGATAAAGTTTGAAACACGACATAATAATTTATTATCCCAAAAATAATTATCCAAAATAATGCAAATAAATGATATTCAATAAAATACAACAAAAAACACTGAAATCTGTCTGCAAGCAAGGGTGAGACGATGTATGGTCTATTTCTTATCCTGTACTGCCACCTAGTGGCCGTTCATAAACATTACACTGTATAATCCAAAATGTAAACTGTAAAAAAGATTTCTTTTATGCTGGCCCCGCCCCCTGCATCCTGTGACTCGCAGGGAGCCTTCCAGGAAACAGCTCGCCGCGATCACACTGCGGGGGACAGTGAGGGAGCCAGGAGGAGGTGAGTAAACTTCCAGCCCGAGTGTGGCTTGGGGTTACCGTTCGCGGTAGCGAAATTTAACCCTGAGTCACACTCTGGAATACCGCCAGGGAGGTTAAAAAAGCTATTGGAAAATGGGTTATACTGCAAGCTAGGAAAATGTTTGTTCGACGTCTCTTCTGTTCATTTCCTTGGTTACATTATTAGTCCAGAGGGTTTTCAAATGGACCCTAAGAAACTATCTGCTATAATGGATTGGCCTCTGCCCCAGGGGTTGAAGGCAATCCAACATTTTTTAGGGTTCACAAACTAGGAGGTTTATAAATAATTTCTCTGCCCTGGTATCTCCTCTGACCGCAATGACAAAAAAGGGGAACCATAATCAAAAATGGACCCCTCAAGCTGAACAAGAATTTGAAGCCTTAAAACATGCCTTCACGGGGGCTGCTCATGGTGGACATGTAGTCAGACAGCTCCACAGGCAGGACCTGCAAAACAGCAGATATATAAAAACTACAGTGGCGATTTTGATCTCTTTAAGCAGGGGCATCTACAGGAACACACATGGCATCCTCTAAGACCCGAAAAACGGCAGAAAAATCGAACTTTTTCACACCAAAATCGGGTTTGCAAAAATGCTCTGCATCTTCCCAAGATGGCGGCGGCTCTCCTCCGGCTTCCCCTCGGTCACTTTCTGGCGCTGTGCCTCCAGATCTGGCAGCCTTTACCAACATGATGGAAGGTATGTTGGTAACTTTATCCACCACACTGACCTCACGCCTGGACGCTGTGTCAGCAGACATAAGGCAAGATATAAAAGCGATTGGGGACAGAACTGCACACTTAGAAGACAAGATGGCGGATATGGCGGAAGCACACAATACTATGGCCGCACGTGTGGAGGGTCTGGAAGACATGATGCACAGTATGCTAGTAAGATTGCAGACTTAGAAGACCGCTCACGCAGGCATAATTTGAAAATCAGAGGCATCTCTGAAACGGTGCATCCTAAAGATTTGACACAATACGTTACAGACCTGTTCTCACATCTTCTCCCTGGCGTTTCTTTGGAGTCGTTACTGATGGACAGGATACACCGAATCCCTAAACCCCCGTCGGCACCATCGAAAGCGACGAGAGATGTTATACTGCGAATGCATTATTTCAAACCCTGAGAAGATATATTGAAGGTGCTCAGGAACCCGGAGGCGCTGGGCGACGAATATGCCCACCTCGCGATTTTCCCGGACTTGTCAAAAGCCACGCTGCAGCAGCGCCGTAATTTTCGCCCGATCACCACGGCTCTAAGAGATGCTGGGATGTCATATCGATGGGGTTATCCCACAAAATTGATCGTACATAAAGAAGGTAACAGCACAGTGATCTCCTCGATCGAAGAAGGCCGCCAGACCCTGGAGGGCTGGGGTCTGCAACCATCAATTGTTCAATCCGGAGAACGCAGTCCCTTAAAGAGAATTGATAAGGAATGGCACAACTGCTGAAGGATTACATGACATCGCAGACATTTTTGTCTTTCATAATGCGCCAACAGGAATGTCCCCACGACTTTTTTTAAGCCCAAACGGGCTGGGTGACGTATCATATTGTTGTAAGATCTATCTACTGTTTATAGGATAAGCTGTTGTTTAACAAGTTAACTAGTCCGGTAGTGCTTTATGCTAGCCTATTGTAATTGGTTTTGCAAGTGGGTCCTTGTCTCTGGACCGGTTACCCCCCATTCTCCCTCTTCCATGGAAGGGTACGGATCCCTCTGTCATGGAGGTCTCTGGTCGGAGAGATTTTGTGTGATTTTCGTTATTTTCTTTTTTGGTCACGTGTTTTTTAGTGACTTTCTTTTTTTTTCCTTTTGTTTTATTCCCTTTTCTCCCTTGGTTTTTTCCCTCAGGGTATTATGTGTCGCTGCCTCAAACCGCCACTATAACCGCAACAAGCCTTATGTTTCTACGAGTTTAATATGTTTTGTGATCCAAGCATACCATGCTCCTCATATTTTATAAGAATAATATCATACAATGTTAAAGGTTTAAACCTGCCTGTAAAACGCCACTCCCTGTACAGAGATCTTCGTGCATACGATGCGGACGTGGTATGCTTACAAGAGACACACTTTCGACGTATTGATCATCTCAACTTACTTACTCCACAATATCATACACAATTCCATTCTACACACGGGGCGAAGTCACGAGGTGTGTCACTGCTTATTCATAACTGTGTAGCATTCCAGGCGCATCGCATAATCACAGATCCCAGAGGTAGATTTATAATACTGGTTTGTACCATTAATACTCGAGCCTACACTATAGTATCTGTATATGCTCCAAATGAGTCTCTCAATCCCTTTTTATCCTCTCTTCTCAATAAGGTATCAGATGTTCTTTCGGGTGCTCTTGTTTTATGTGGAGATTTGAATATCAGTTTTGATCCCTCTAAAGATAGATCCGCTGCTCCCGCAACTTCTTCCCCTACTACTATACCCACTTACTTACACAAGCTCCTTGATCAATATAATTTATACGATACATGGCGCTTACTACACCCAACGGAAAGAGATTACTCTTTCTGCTCACAAGTGCATAACAGCTATACCCGCATAGACTACTTCTTGGTGACGGGAGCAGTTCTCCCATACGTGGCTGCCAGCGAAATTTTACCCTTTACATGGTCGGACCACACCCCGATACTGCTTACACTTAGCGAGGTATACCAGAGCAGCATCCGGCCTCCGTGGCGGATGGACGAGACCCTTCTGAAACATGAACCAGCTTTAACAGCTATTAAGACTACAATATCTAATTTTTTTAAGGAAAATGTCACACCTGAAGTAAATCCCCTGACTGTCTGGCAGGCACATAAGGCAGTAGTCCGCGGCATATGCATACAATGGAAGTCCAGACTTAAAAAAGCATACCTGTCCAAACGGTTAGAGATTCTGACTAATAAACAGGACCAGTGGCGTAGCGTGGGTTGTCAGCGCCCGTGGCCATCCAAGAATTGTGCGCCCCCACCTGTGGACACGTTATCGATATTGCCCCAGCTCTCACATGGATTTGCCCCAGCTCATGGATTTGCCCCCAGCTCATGGATTTGCCCCAGCTCATGGATTTGCCCCAGCTCACACATGGATTTGCCCCAGCTCACACATGGATTTGCCCCCAGCTCACACATGGATTTGCCCCCAGCTCACTCATGGATTTGCCCAGCTCATGGATTTGCCCCAGCTCATGGATTTGCCCAGCTCATGGATTTGCCCCAGGTCATGGATTTGCCCCCAGGTCATGGATTTGCCCAGCTCATGGATTTGCCCCCAGGTCATGGATTTGCCCAGCTCATGGATTTGCCCCAGCTCACACATGGATTTGCCCCCAGCTCATGGATTTGCTCAGCTCATGGATTTGCCCCAGCTCATGGATTTGCCCCCAGCTCATGGATTTGCCCCAGCTCATGCATTTGCCCCAGCTCATGGATTTGCCCCAGCTCATGGATTTGCCCCAGCTCATGGATTTGCCCCAGCTCATGGATTTGCCCCCAGCTCATGGATTTGCCCAGCTCATGGATTTGCCCCAGGTCATGGATTTGCCCCCAGGTCATGGATTTGCCCCAGCTCATGGATTTGCCCCCAGGTCATGGATTTGCCCAGCTCATGGATTTGCCCAGCTTACACATGGATTTGCCTGTAACGTTGGGGGCTTCCAGCCCTACCTGTGTGCTTGAGGACAGCAAGTCTGATGCTGCTCGCTGACCACTGCCCGGTTTAAATGGAGACAGGCAGGGAGGTGATTGCATGAGGTGTGGCTTGAGTGGGGGGCGTGGTCTGGTGAAGGTCTTTAAAAACCCTCAGTATAGTTTCAGAAGTTGCCAGATCGTGGTTATCCATACCTGAGCTCCTTGTACCTGACTGCTATATTGATTTAACCTGTTATTGACCTCTGCTTGTGTTCTGACCATTCTGCCTTCTGTTGCCCTAGACTATTTTCTTGTACTACGCTACTGCTCTGATACCGACCCGGCTATTCCATTTGACCATTCTGAACTCTGTATTCCTGATTCTGGCTCGGCTGACTCCTCTCCGTATTGTTAACCCTTTTCTGTCTAGCTAGTTTACCTGGCCAATTCTAAGGACCAGACAGATAGGGATCATTCACAGCTACACTGTTGGTAGCTTCTGGGTTTTGTGGAGTGTTGGGGGTTAAGTACTGCGTGGTGGGATCCGGGAACCGTGACATTGCTATGGATGTTGGATAGTGGATATTGCTCCAGCTCCGGCAGGGGTTGAGGGGACCCAGATGCTGGGCAGCGCCGGAGTGCCTGCCCGGTCCTGAAGAGTCCGTCCTGTTGAAGGTGATGCAGCTGCGTGGCGTGCGTGCGCAGGTCACGCGGTCCGGCCAGTCAGTACCTCAGTACTGACTCAGTACCACCTGATTAGCCGGACCACGTGACCGGCTGCGCCTGCACGCAGCTGCTTCCCTTTAACAGGACGGACTCTTCAGGACCGAGCAGGCACTCCGGCGCTGCCCGGCATCTGGGTCCCCTTAACCCCCGGGCCAGTTTTAGGGGCGCAAATGCGCCCCTAACAAAACTGCGCCCGGGGCCACGGCCCCCCCAGCCCCCCCACGCTACGCCACTGTACAGGACTTAGATTTGAGTAATAAAACAGCCGCCACACAAGAGATGGCGGATAAAGTAGATGCGACTTTAAGTTCACTCCGGGCTTTGGAGGCAGATGATTATTTTGCTACAATGTCCAGATTGAATGCAAAATATTACGCCCTCCAAAATAAATCTGCCAGACTTTTGGCCAGAAGACTGAAGCCCAATAAGACTTCCTCCAAAATTATTTCCCTAATTACTAAGCAGGGAACGGTTTACTCCCCTAAAGATATAGCGAATGAATTCGCTTCGTACTATGAAGGATTGTACAACTTATCTACTGACGATTCCATTACACACCCAACAGCAGATGCGGTAGACACATACCTATCAGGCCTTCACCTGCCGACCCTGTCGACGTCTCAAGCCAATCGCTTGTCCTCTGAGATCACAGTACAGGAGATAACTAAAGCCATTAAAACCCTCCCGAGACACAAACCACCGGGACCTGACGGATTCCCCGGCACATACTACACGACATTCTCTGATCAAATTTTACCCCATTTGCACGCTGCTTTTGAAACGGCTCAGGATCAGGGATCTTTTCCTGTAGATATGTTGCGAGCACATATAGTAACCCTCCTAAAGCTGGGAAAGATACCAAACATATGTAAGAATCTGAGACCCATATCGCTCCTCAATGTGGACTTAAAAATATACAGTAAAATATTAGCAACTAGACTGAAATTCATCCTTCCCTCGATCATCGGACTAGACCAAGTGGGCTTCATCTCTAAAAGGCAGGGCTCGGATAGCACCAAAAAATTTATCAATTTAATGGAAGTCATGAGACGTACGGATCCCCCCAGCATAGTGATTTCACTTGATGCGGAGAAGGCGTTCGACAGGGTTGGCTGGTCTTTTTTAAATTCAGTTCCTTCGCAAATTTCACTTTCCAGAAACTTTTTTAACAGCGATACAAGCTATGTATGACGCACCCTCGGCCAGAGTACTTAATTCGGGGTTTATCTCTGACGAATTCACGATCACGAATGGTACGAGACAAGGGTGCCCATTATCCCCCCTTTTATATACGTTAGCTTTAGAACCACTGGCTCAAGCGATAAGACAGAATGATTCCATACGAGGTATTGATGTAGGTCCTCAAAATTACAAACTAAATTTATATGCAGATGATATCCTCTTAACTCTGACTGACCCAGACACATCCCTCCCTGCTTTACAGACAGAACTGGACTCATATGCAACGGTTTCTTATCACAGAATAAATACACAAAAAACTCAAGCTCTCCCTATTAAGATATCACATGACCACTTATTAGATTTACAGCATAGTTACAACTTTGACTGGCGTAAAAAAATTCTAAAGTACTTAGGTTTACGTATTACGTCCACTCCTGCTGAACTATTTTGCCACAATTATGAAAGGTTATTCTCAGAAATTCGATCTCTGGTTAACCAATGGCGCAAACGAGAGGTCTCGTGGTTAGGTAGGAT
This sequence comes from Leptobrachium leishanense, assembly GCA_009667805.1. Lineage (NCBI taxonomy): Eukaryota > Metazoa > Chordata > Amphibia > Anura > Megophryidae > Leptobrachium > Leptobrachium leishanense. The sequence continues at coordinate 179,225,810 of CM019064.1, forward strand.
GGCTGCGGTAAAAATGATGATAATCCCTAAACTGTTATACGTCTTCCGTACTCTTCCCATTAAACTTCCAAAAACATTCCTGGACTCCCTCCAAACCCTACTTATGTCTTATGTGTGGAACAATAAACGTCCTCGGATCCCACGTACTCTTCTCTATTACCGCCCACGCGATGGGGGTTTAAACCTGTTCCATGTCCATAAATACCAATGGGCTACGTGTTTAGCTTCCGTAACTGAACTCTTCCATTCCAAACTGATGCCACAGTGGTTGGCTGTTGAAGCAGCATTTCTGAAGGGACATACACTACGAAACTTATTATGGATTCCCCCGGGAAATAGACCCCAACTACCAAACTCTCTGGCCTCCACAGTATATCATTTAAGGGACTGGGATCGCGATTTCTCACTTCTCACCACTCATAATCCATTATCCATGGCGACCCCGTTATCCTCTCTTATATATCTCCTCCCACACTTTCAACCAGATCCCTGGATAAAATGTGGGATTACACATGTACATCATTTATTTTCTCAATCAGCCATCCTGCCTTTCCGAGACTTGCAGACTAAATATTCAGTTCCTGATACATTGTTTCTCTCGTATGTGCAGTTACACTCCTATCTGAATGTATGTAAAATCCAATCCAAGCTCTCGACTAAGATCCCACTCCTAGAAAAGCGGAGAGATGGTCTTTCCAAGAGGCCTTGGAGAAAGATCTCTCAGTTTCTCTGCCGCCTACTCAATGGTCTTCAGCTTATATGTTTGCAGTGGGGGCATCCCGGTGCGCTACTTTGGTGGAAACGCAACGAAAGATTTTGCATAGGTGGTATCTGACTCCGGAAAAAATCCATCGATTCGCTCCGCAAATCTCGGACTCTTGCTGGAGATGTGACTCCTCTGTTGGCTCTATGTGTCATATATGGTGGCATTGCCCAAAGCTACTTCCATTGTGGTCAGAAATATCTCTACTGGCGACGGAAGTGCTGAGTACTCCAATCCCCTGTACACCGGAGGTCATGCTGCTAGTAATTATACGGCATCCTCGCCAATATCTAAAAATGCTTTTTATTATTATTTCGACAACGGCCCTTTTAATCGCCAGGAAATGGAAATCCACAGACTTACCAACGCAAAAACAAATCTTGGACACTCTGGCTCAATACCGCGCTTTTGATTCAAGGGCGATTACTATGTGTGGTATAACACCGCCTCAACAAGACACTTAGTCGCTCTGGGACATTCATAAACTTTACAAAGCATGCGGCTTGTGAGCATGGGAAAGCGCAACAAAATTGGTCATACAACTGAGATGATACCCTGATTCCCCCTCCCCCCTTTTTTTTTTATTATTATTTATTTTTTCTCTTTTTGTTTTTTCTCCCTTAGCTCTTATTTATTTATTAATATTTTCATTCATTTTTGTGATATTATCTTTTTTTTTATTTGATTGACTATGTGTTTTATTGTTGAAAATTTAATAAAAATTTATATTTAAAAAAAAAAAAAAATATGCCTTCACCACTGCCCCGGTGTTAAGACATCCTGATCCCAAAAAGCCTGTTACATTCCCCCAGCCAGGCCCCCTGGTGCTGAGAGCTTTTTTCAATCTTCCTGGTTTACAGGGTTAAACTGTTCTTGCTCTCCGCCTCTGGAGTCTCAGTGCCTAATTAGACCTGTGGTCACATGATCTGTACTGCCCTATTTATATGGCCTTTACTGCTACAGTTCCTTGATCCAGTATAAGGTTCTCTTTGCTGTGTTCCTGCTTGGGACATATATATTGTGTAGCGCTCACCCCCGAAGTGTCATGCCCCACCTTTGAAAGACTGCTTATGTACCTGTAATGCACAGCCTGGCTCTAAGAACTTTGCCCTGGATCTCTTTCTTGGATTTCATTTCCAGGTTTTGTCCAGGCTCAGCACCTTGTCCAGGTTCCTGGAGATCCAGCCTGGGTTTTCCTGTCCAGCCTGGGAGTTACAGCTGAAACCCATCTGCTATTAAGCCTCCATAAATAGCAGAGAGACCCAGCAAGGTTGGTTCTGCATTAAGGTTCCTGACTGAAGTCACTTAGCCGTGTGCATACATGCAAGCTGAACCAGTGTTTCCTGTTGCTGTACAGTGTCTCCAAGTCCATCCAGTGCCCTCCAGTGCCTTCCAGTGTTTCAAGTGTCTCCAGTATCCATCATCTCAGTTCCAGTCTTTATCCTGATTCCTGCCATTACTCTGCCCTGCTGTTCCTGGATACATCACCGTACACCCTCCTTCATTGCCTTGAACTTCCTGCAATCTCCACCTGTCTGTATCCAAGATCCTTGGTCAAGACCTTCGGTTGCTGCACAAGTGTACCCTGTGCCTACAAGTGTACCCTGTGCCTACAAGTGTACCCTGTGCCTACAAGTGTACCCTGTGCCTACAAGTGTACCCTGTGTCCACAAGTGTATCCTGTTTCTATCTCCGTTCAGACCTTGGCCAAAACTTCCTGGTTGCTGCACAAGTGGGTTCTCTCTACTACGTAGCTCATTATCCTGTGTCTGGATATCTACCGGTGGCTCATACTGCTTTCACCACCTTCCCTGACCTTCAATCAAGGTACCATTGCCAGCCATCCAGATTCATTTTTTGTGGACCCTGTCTGCAGTCTGGGACTACATTGCTCACCATCCTATGCTATTAGACTTTTACCTGTGCTGTCCAGAAGGGGCATCATCTGTTTATTCCAGTGCCTGCTGCCAAGTTCCATTTGTGTTCATTAAACCTATATTATTTGCTTGTGTAGCGATGTGTTAAAGTTACTGTGGCAGTACCCATTTTTGGCCACAAGATGGAGACAATCACGATTAAAGACACTGGACATTCGAACTACATGTCCCGGCATGCTTTGCGAAGAAACAGGAAGTGGGTGGGTTTTGGAGAGACTGTACATCCTGCACCTCGTGGAGAACAGGGAGAGCGCGCCAGGGAGCAGAGGAGAGCGGATGCATACAGAGAAGGAGAGACCAAAAGATAGGCCGGAGCGCAGACAGAGTGGATTGGGCCTTAGGATTGGGTCACCCAGCCTTGCGGGACACAGACATCACCCTCTATACCATCCGAGTGCAGTTGAAGGAGAGAAGACCCCTCGAGTGAGGAGTACCGCGGTCGATCGAAGCGGGGAGCAGGCGGTAAGCTGGATGAGTCGCGGCTGACAGACAGAGGGCCAGACAACAGATCCGGTGGTCGGCGTCCCCAGTCAACATCGAGCGGAGAGACGTCCTGGGTCAGCAGAACCTCAAGCTTGCGCTGGATGGGTGAGAGGCCCCCAAGGCCGTATGTAAATAAGAGCGTACGCTGCTGTTTTCCTTCTGAAACCCACAGGGCCCCAACTGACTAGTCGAAGACATCTTTAAAGTAAACTCACTGGCCAGTTGAAAAGTACCCGGGTACCATATACACACGAATACACACCACTTCATGTTCTGGGACTTAACCTGTGCAGGACTTAGTTTCCTTTTCCGAATCGGGACAAGGGGGCAAAGTTAAAGTTACATTCCGAACATTTTTTCTTTTTTTGTTCCCGCTGCGCGTTTACCGTGATACGAGAACTGTGTATTTTATTGTGTCCCGCTACGCGGTTTTTCCTCGAATTTCGTATCTTTTAAATTTCTGCTCGGTCGGGGTTTTTTTCCGAAAATACGAAGCCCTCGTGCTTTCGTTTCTTTTACCGCTACGCGTTTATCGTGTTACGAAAGTACTGTAAATCTTCCTGCATATACCGTGTCTCAAGAGCTGCAAATCTTTTTAGTAAACCTTTTAACTTGTAAAACTTAACAGCGGTGTTGGAGTATATTTATTCCCTAGTGCGGGGAGACTGACCCGTGGTTTAATTTCAGCGGCTCCTCCGGGTGAGCGCTACACGTGGGGGCTCGTTTCCGGGATTCAGTCTCTGGAAAAACCGCATCTAAAGGGTTAAATATGGATCCAGACACTGCTGCCGAATGGTGTGGGGAGCACAGTAGTCAGTTAGCATGTTGCATAGTCATGGATATTCCCGCAGACACTTGCCGAAGATCAGATTCGCCAGGCCGTGGCCACGCTAGCACCAGATCATCGGGGTTAATCCTGGACATTAAGAAAAACCCAGATACCTCTCACACGCATGTTCTTCTTGAATGGAGAAAAGGTATTCCAGCATGTTTTCGGGGCGCGCGGGAGCTGGAGAAGATGAGTGGAAGTCCAACTAATTCAGCCAAGTGCGCCACGTGGTGAATCCGCAAGTGTTCCCGCGCGCCAGTCCGTTGGCCATGATCGGGCCTGAATTTATCGTGGCTATTGGAGATTTGCTGGCCAAATGTCAGAAAACAAGCCCTCCTCACACTAATTTCGGTTATCGACGGTTAAGGAACTTTACAGGAAATGTACCAACTCCGGCGGGAGAAGAAACCTTTGAGGAATGGGTGGAACAGGCGATGCAGGCACTGGATGAGTGGGACGTCCCTGAGGCCCAGAAAAAGCAAAGGATCACCGAGAGTTTAAAGGGACCTGCGTCAGAAGCGGTGAGAAACCTAAAATTGAGTAGAAAAGATTGTACTGCTTTGGATTATTTGAACGTTCTTGAAGAGGTTTTGGGCGAACAGAAAAGGCAGCGGAACTGGTATATCAGTACGAACATACCTATCAGAAGAGAGGTGAGAGAATGATTGATTACATGAGGCGCCTGGATAAGATTTTGCACCAAATACTTCTCAAGAAAGGGCCAAACCGGCTGACGTAGATAAGATTCGAATAAAGCAGATCCTGAGGGGCTCTCAACCGTTAGATCCGGTGATGATGCAGCTGAGAAGCAGAGCAGTTAATCAAGAGTTGAAGTACCTGGAACTGATCCGAGTTGTACGAGAGGAGGAGGCTCTGCTGGAAGAAAAATCCTTCAGACGGGGAGAAAGGGCTTATGCACAACCTGCCAGATATAACGACGGTCTGCAGCCTGAAAACGACTCGTTAGACACCTATGGATCTGACCTGGATGAACAGGAACAGTTAGTGGGTTTTAAATTCATCGAAAAGGCTGCCAAAGAATCGAACCCTTCCGAACGAAGCGAGTTGTTTAAGACTGTAAAGAAGGTACAGGAAGCTCAAACTGAACTGCAGCAAGCGCACGCTGAACTGTGCAGGGTGTTGATGAAGGTGACCGAGATGCAGGGGGAGATGCAAAAGTCCCTAACAGGTATGCAGACAACCGAAGTTGCCGTGGCGTCTGGTTCAAATCTCTTATTAGAACCTCAACAAGCAACTGTGTCTCCACTTTCGAGGAAGAGATGTTTCGGTTGTGGAGAAATGGGCCATTTCCGTGCGCAATGTAAAGGCCGGAAGCCTGAGAGGGATAAAGTTGAGTGGCTGCTGAAAGCTCTAGAGGGACTGTTATCTACTCCACCAGCGGGAAACGCCAGAGGGCACCAGTAAAGGAGCAACTTAGGTGCCCAGAAGTTGAACCTCGCTCCAAAAACCAATTTAAAACTAAGAGTGCAAGAGGGCCCAAGGCAGGGCCAACTGCTGAGCCTGTCAGGACTGAAAGAGTCACTCCCTTAGCGTCCGGGTCTGTGTCATGGGGAGGCAATGCACACCTAAAACCTACACGGGCCAGAAAAAGGGCCAGGGTACAGCAGACTGGGTCTAAACGTCCGGATACCGCCACCAAGTTTCCTGATCAACTGATAGGTCCTTCTCCTATTGTGCCAATCCAAGTGGAGGGAGTCTATACTAAAGCCCTGTTGGATTCAGGGGCCCAAGTGACCTTGATCTACTGAGATTTCTATAAGAAACACTTGAAACATCTTCCTTTGCAAGAACTGAAGGATTTGGAAATCTGGGGCATCGGCACTGAGAAACTCCCTATGACGGGTATCTGCAAGTAAGGTTGGAGATCGGATCTGAAGTCATCGGACAGTCCGGAGGCTGTGACGCCTTGGCCATTGTGTGTCCCCGACCCTCGGGTGCGAACAGAAGCTCTCTGATAGTGGGGACAATACGGACCTAGTGCGGCGTCTCCTGACCCCATCGTAGTGGAAGAAGGGTCAACTCAAGGAGTGCACCCCATGTTACGACCGGTCTATCAGAGGATGGTTGAAGAACGGAAAGCACCTGCTGAGGTGGGAAGACTGTGGAGACTGGGTGGGACAGAGAAGGTTCTGCAAGCAGGAGAAGTAGCGAGCTTCCGTGTCAGTCAAGTTGAACGGATCGCAACCAGGTCCCTATGTGGTGCTGGGAACCGATGTCAGTCATGGGAGTGAAACCGGAGTCGAAGTAATTCCTGAAATAATCTCCACCAAAGCCCTGAAGAGAACACGAGGAAGAGTCTCGGTCAGTGTGTGCAATGTGACAGATTCTCCAGTAGTCCTTAAAGCACGAATGCCTATCGGGCAAGTAGAGTCTGCTACACCCCTCTCCACCGATTTAGGAGGGGGAGTGGATAAAGAGATTCCAGATGAAAGATTCTACCCTAAGGACGCCCCCATTTCACCTGAGTGGAAGAAACGTCTTCAGTCTCAAGTTCTAAAGTGGAAAGAATTATTCTCGAAAGATGAGTTCGATGTGGGCCTGGCTAAGAGTACGGAACACCGCATTCGGTTGCAAGAAGACAACCGTTTCGTGAAAGGTCAAGGCGAGTTCCGCTGGGAGACTTGGATGATCTGCGAGAACAGCTAAATGAGTTGCAGAGAACCAATGTGATTCAAGAGTCCAGGAGCCCATATGCATCTCCAATAGTGCTGGTCAGGAGAAGAATGGTTCTGTCCGCTTGTGCATAGACTATCGCACCTTGAACCGAAGAACCATCCCCGACCAATATGCCACTCCTCGGATTGAAGATGCCTTACAGTGTTTGTCTGGAGCAAAGTGGTTCAGTGTACTAGACCTGCGAAGCGGATATCATCAGATACCGATGCATCCTGAAGACAAAGAGAAAACTGCGTTCATTTGTCCATTGGGGTTCTTTGAGTTCAATAGAATGCCTCAAGGTCTGACGGGAGCTCCATCCACGTTCCAACGGTTGATGGAGAAGACAGTCGGGGATATGAATCTAATCGAAGTGTTAGTGTACCTGGATGACATAATTGTGTTCGGGAAGACTCTGGAAGAGCATGAGCAACGACTGGAGAAAGTCTTGAAGAGGCTCCATGAAGAAGGGTTGAAATTGTCTCTGGAGAAATGCCAGTTCTGTTTACCGTCAGTCACATATCTGGGACACGTGGTCTCGGCAGAAGGTGTTTCGACAGATCCTCGAAAGTTGGAGGCCGTAGCTTCTTGGCCTAGACCTCGAAACGTCACTGAACTTAGATCTTTCTTGGGATTCTGCTCATACTATCGAAGATTTGTGGGAGGATTCGCAAAGATAGCTCAGCCGCTGAACAAACTCCTACAGAAAGAAACCACCGAAGAAGGCTGTAAGGTCTCTGACCGAAACCCCTCCGCTCCAGGACCAAGGAAAGCTAAAGAGTCCATACAAGGTGAATGGACTAGTCAATGTGAAGGTGCGTTTGTGAAGCTGAAAGAGAATCTAACCCGAGCTCCTGTTCTGGCCTACGCGGACCCTCACAAGCCGTATGAACTACATGTGGATGCCAGCCGAGAAGGTCTGGGAGGAGTCCTATATCAGGAGTATGATGGATTGCTGAGGCCTGTGGCGTACGTGAGCCGGAGCCTTGCGCCTTCTGAGAAGAACTATCCTACTCACAAACTGGAGTTCCTAGCCTTGAAGTGGGCAGTGGTGGACAAGTTGAAAGACTAAGACGGATAATAATCCTCTCACCTATATCCTTACTACTGCAAAACTGGACGCAACGGGACATCGGTGGTTGGCCGCTCTGTCAGGGTTTCGGTTCAGCCTGAAGTATCGCCCTGGGGTGAACAATCGAGATGCTGATGCTTTATCGAGAAGACCCTACACTACAGAATGGACTCAGGTGACTCCAGACGGGGTGCAAGCTTTGTGTCAAGGAACAGAACGCCGGGTCAAGGGAGGAGTTGAAGCGGAGGCCATAGGAGTCATGGCCGCGGCTGTTCCTGAGTTCTACTGTAACCCTACGCAATTGAGGGATGAAAATCTACCTACCTTTTCCAAGCAGGACCTGAAAGCGGATCAAGCTAGAGACCCTTTGATTGCATTGACCATAAAGGCCCTGACTGCAAACCAGCGAGAGATTCTGTTAACCAATTCCCCGGATGGAGCCAGATTGGTTTACAAAGAGTGGGAGCGGTTGAAGATGTTGGATGGGGTGTGTCATGGAACTGACGTAGCGCTCCCCACGTCAAACCCCAAGACTTTTATTTCCATGGCGAAAACCCCAAAAGACATAGACCGTTGCTTTGGGGAAGACCTTATGTTCATTTATATTGTGTGGTTTTAAATATGTTTTACATCGTTTGTTTTAGTTTAATTAAGTTTAGTGAAAAATGACATAGCTTTGGTTTTAAAATACTATATTCCTGTAGGTAAATGTGTCTTTGTATAAAAGTAAACAAGCTTTGCTGTTGTGTAAATTATGCGTCAGGGATTTTCCCCATTATCTAAGTACATGTTTAATTTAAGGGATCTCTGATAGAGTGTGTGTTTAATCTGATGTGCTGGAACAATAGATGTACAAATGTTATGTGGACTGAAGGCTAAGAGAATGTGAAGAATGTTGATTGTAAATAACTGCCATACCTCATTGTATGGATAGGCTCCTAATTAGTATGGGTATGCAAATTATGACTGTATACTTCAGCATAAATAGTGGCGTTGTTCATTAAAGGATTCAGATCATCTGAGTGTTTGAAACATACAGCTCTGCCTGGTGTTTTTCATTTCACGTCGGCTACATATCACCACCACCCAGGAACGGGTCACTCTAACTCCGCAGCAGAACATCGATTCGCTGCGCCGTTGCGCCACCTTGAATCGGTATCTGGGATACCGCAACCACCCAAATCGGGACCTCGGCTGAGCGCCGTGCCTGCATCTTCAAGGAGACTCTACCGAACCGCGGTTCGCCACGCAGACCGTCTCCAGCCTTATAATGGTCAGTAGATCCGCTGCCCGAGACGCCGAGTGCCGTGCCACTCGGTAGTCGGGCGGATTTCCACCGTGGGTGCCCCATCTACTCTCCAGATCTCCACCGCCACGTAGGCTTCTACCCAAGCCGCTCGAGACGCCGGGTGCCGTGCCACTCGGTAGTCGGGCTTGGCAACACCAAGAGAGGGGGTCAGATAGAGCAGGACCGCAGGCGGATACTCCATTCCGTCACATTGGTGGCAAGCGGTGGGATAGCTCTCTGCACCCCCCAAGAAGACCCTCGCCATGGTGGTGTACAGTCACTACACCAGGGACACCCTACGTGGCATGTTGGAGACTCGGGGGAAAATCCCGGCAACAAAAATAAGAAAACCCTGGTGAAGGAGCTTCACAGGATGGACCAGCAACTGATAAGCGTCCCCAACCCCGTAGAACCCTGGTTCGAGGTTTACAGCACGCCTGGAGCTTCATCCAAGGAATCTACACCCCTCAGCGATACCTCTTTTGTGATTTACAGCGCGCCTGGAGTTGTAATTGAGGACACCGCACATCCCAGCGACCCTTGGATGGAGGCTTACAGCTCGCCTGGAGCTGCATCCGAGGACGCCACACCCCCCAGCGATACCTCTTTTGTGATTTACAGCACGCCTGGAGTTGTAATTGAGGACACAGGACCCCCGTCCATAAGAGACCGGTTCCAGCGAAGAGTAAGGAGGGCGATGGCCCAGGCCCAGGCGGATGCACCTGGTACCTGGCAGGACGAGCACTGGTGGAAAGATTTTGTCCGCCAGGAGATGTGGAACGAAGCCATTCAACAGGAGGAGGACTGCCCTGAAGAAGCCCTTCCCACTTATATGGAGAGGTTCGAGCACCAGTGGTACTTACGGGTGCCCTTTTTGGGAGCACAGCCCCGAGAGGAATGGCTGACGGAGCTAGGTGAACTGGTCCAGAGCGAAATTATACTGGACACCAGCTACAGAGCCCTCCAGTGGTTTACGTCCCAACTAATGCCCAGCACAGCAGACAGCGGCCACAACAAAAGGCTTCGACTACGGCGGCACAGGGCTGCTGTATACAAGGATGGGCAAAGACCCCGGTTTTGGGGACGACACAGAGTGGCGGCGGGAACAACTCCTGGACCTCCGGTATGAGGAACTGGAAGACCTTGACGATGACCGTGAGGCAGAGGAACTGGAGTTTCTGGTTGAGCAGGAATGGGAGCTCGAAAAGGCCTACAAAAGGCTGTTCGACGACGCTCCACAGCTAGGCCTGAGCCCCATTACCTGGGACTGTCTAGCGGAAGAAGCAGACAGCCCAAGTGACACTGAAGTATTGGAGCCCGAGATGCTCCCATGGGTCCCCGTCGGGACCACAGTAGATGAGCCGGCCAGCTCAGAAGAAGCACGGCAGGTGCCAAGCGACCAGAATGGGCCGCGTAAAGGGTCCGAGTGGCCCAGTGAGGAAGTTATCCTCCCGCCCCCGCAAGAAGACACTGTGGCAGTGTCCATTTACCCAGCAGAAGAGCTGGCAACGGGGCAGAGTGCCGCTGGCCTCTGCCCACCCTCCCTCGTCTGCCCCGAGGAGCAGAAGGAGGATTTCCCCGAGCTGCTTATCCCACAGCCGTTGACCCCATCCGACCCCCTGGACTTTGTTCCTATACCCACCTCCCCAGCAGAAGATCTGGCAATGCGGCAGAGTGCCGCTGGCCTCTGCCCACCCTCCATCGTCTGCCCTGAGGAGCCGAAGGAGGATTTACCCGAGCTGCTTATCCGCAGCCGTTGACCCCATCCAACCGCCTGGACGTCATTCCTGCACCCGCTTCCCCAGCAGAAGAGCTGGCAACCGGACAGAGTGCCGCTGGCCTCTGCCCATCCTCCACCATCTGCCCTGAGGAGCAGAAGGAGGATACCCTCGAGCTGCTTATCCCGCAGCCGCTTACCCCATCCCCCCTGGACTTTGTTCCTGTACCCACCTCCCCAGCAGAAGAGCTGGCAACGGGGCAGAGTGCCGCTGGCCCCTGCCCACCCTCCATCGTCTACCCTGAGGAGCAGAAGGAGGATTTACCCGGGCTGCTTATCCCGCAGCCGTTGACCCCATCCGACCCCCTGGACTTTGTTCCCACACCCGCTTACCCAGCAGAAGAGCTGGCAACGGGGCAGAGTGCCGCTGGCCTCTGCCCACCCTCCATCGTCTGCCCTGAGGAGCCGAAGGAGGATTTACCCGAGCTGCTTATCCCGCAGCCGTTGACCCCATCCAACCGCCTGGACGTCATTCCTGCACCCGCTTCCCCAGCAGAAGAGCTGGCAACCGGACAGAGTGCCGCTGGCCTCTGCCCATCCTCCACCATCTGCCCTGAGGAGCAGAAGGGGGATACCCTTGAGCTGCTTATCCCGCAGCCGCTTACCCCATCCAACCCCCTGGACTTTGTTCCTGTACCCACCTCCCCAGCAGAAGAGCTGGCAACGGGGCAGAGTGCAGCTGGCCCCTGCCCACCCTCCATCGTCTACCCTGAGGAGCAGAAGGAGGATTTACCCGGGCTGCTTATCCCGCAGCCGTTGACCCCATCCGACCCCCTGGACTTTGTTCCCACACCCGCTTACCCAGCAGAAGAGCTGGCAACAGGGCAGAGTGCCGCTGGCCTCTGCCCACCCTCTCTCGTCTGTCCCGAGGAGCAGAAAGAGGATACACCCGGGCTGCTTATCCCGCAGCCACTGACCCCACCGGAGATGGAGGACGCCATTCTCCTGCCCGGGGACCCTTCCTCAGCCTTGAACCTCCCAGCCGACGCGCTGGCAATGGGGCAGAGCCTGTTTCAACTCTGCCCATCTCCACACCCCTTTGGCCCGGAGGCCCCATGCAGCCACTGTTTTTTCCAACGGCTGACCAGGGCACTCGGGGCGCGTGCATTTAGCACCCGTTTTTCCCGGTGCGCGATACCTCTGGAGGTGGTACAGGAGGTACCCCTCCCCGACCACAGGACCCTTATTCCGGAGGGGGTACCCCCAAAGATTTGTACCCCCAACACGCCAGGCACTGCCGCAAGGACAAATGGAGAAGCCTGGTGGCTCGCCTCCTCCCAACAGACTATGGACCCAGGTATGGACTATTGGTCCAACGACCCCGCGTCGACCCGTTGGGGTCCAACTGTGGCCGTCGGACTCCTTTGGGGAGGGGAGATATGTCATGGAACTGACGTAGCGCTCCCCACGTCAAACCCCAAGACTGTTATTTCCATGGCGAAAACCCCAAAAGACATAGACCGTTGCTTTGGGGAAGACCTTATGTTCATTTATATTGTGTGGTTTTAAATATGTTTTACATCGTTTTGTTTTAGTTTAATTAAGTTTAGTGAAAAATGACATAGCTTTGGTTTTAAAATACTATATTCCTGTAGGTAAATGTGTCTTTGTATAAAACAGTAAACAAGCTTTGCTGTTGTGTAAATTATGCGTCAGGGATTTTCCCCATTATCTAAGTACATGTTTAATTTAAGGGATCTCTGATAGAGTGTGTGTTTAATCTGATGTGCTGGAACAATAGATGTACAAATGTTATGTGGACTGAAGGCTAAGAGAATGTGAAGAATGTTGATTGTAAATAACTGCCATACCTCATTGTATGGATAGGCTCCTAATTAGTATGGGTATGCAAATTATGACTGTATACTTCAGCATAAATAGTGGCGTTGTTCATTAAAGGATTCAGATCATCTGAGTGTTTGAAACATACAGCTCTGCCTGGTGTTTTCATTTCACGTCGGCTACATATCACCACCACCCAGGAACGGGTCACTCTAACTCCGCAGCAGAACATCGATTCGCTGCGCCGTTGCGCCACCTTGAATCGGTATCTTGGGATACCGCAACCACCCCAAATCGGGACCTCGGCTGAGCGCCGTGCCTGCATCTTCAAGGAGACTCTACCGAACCGCGGTTCGCCACGCAGACCGTCTCCAGCCTTATAATGGTCAGTAGATCCGCTGCCCGAGACGCCGAGTGCCGTGCCACTCGGTAGTCGGCGGATTTCCACCGTGGGTGCCCCATCTACTCTCCAGATCTCCACCGCCACGTAGGCTTCTACCCAAGCCGCTCGAGACGCCGGGTGCCGTGCCACTCGGTAGTCGGGCTTGGCAACACCAAAGAGAGGGGGTCAGATAGAGCAGGACCGCAGGCGGATACTCCATTCCGTCACAGGGTGGTCTACCGAAGGGGCCCCTCGACCAATTCCGAAGAGATTCAACAGTTATTTCTCCCCACTAAACACAGGGAGAGTGTGTTGCGATCATTACATGATGAGCATGGACATTTGGGTGCTGAGAGAACTTTTAAGTTGGTGCGAGATAGGTTTTATTGGCCTTGCATGAGGGCTGAAGTTGAGAGTTATTGCCATTCCTGTCTGAGGTGCATTCAGAGGAAAACTCTACCAACCCGAGCTGCTCCAATGAGCCATCTACAGAGTCAGGGACCCATGGATTTGGTGTGCATTGACTTCCTGTGCTTAGAGCCGGATGCTAGTGGGCAAGGGAACATTCTGATAGTGACTGATCATTTCACCCGTTATGCCCAAGCTTTTTCTACAAAAGACCAACAAGCTCCGACAGTGGCGAAGGTGCTGATGGAAAAGTTCTTTGTTCATTACGGCCTGCCAAGAAGAATACACTCTGATCAGGGAAGAGACTTTGAAAGTAGATTGGTCGGGCAATTGCTGGAGTTGTTGGGAATTCAAAAGACTCGAACTACGCCATACCACCCTCAGGGTGATGCTCAGCCTGAAAGGTTTAATCGCACGCTGCTAAACATGCTGGGGACCTTGTCTAACGTAGAGAAGCAGAGTTGGAGTCGTCACATAGCTACTCTGGTGCATGCATATAACAGTACGGAGAGTGATGCCACTGGATATTCACCGTACCGTCTTATGTTCGGAAGAGAAGCTCGACTGCCGGTTGATTTGGCATTTGGGTTATCTCTAGACCAGACGTCGGTAGCTTCTCATAGAAACTACGTGGATAGACTTCGGAAGAATCTGGCTTCTGCGTTTGAACAGGCCCGTTTGACTTCAGGTAACAGGGAGCAGAGGAACAAGAAGAACGATGATTTGAAGGTTCGAATACAAGATCTACAACCCGGTGATAGGGTTCTGTTGAAGAACTTGGGTGCTGCTGCGAGACACAAGCTGGCGGATAGATGGAGTTCTCAGGTTTACATTGTTTGCAAACAACTGCCAGGTCTGCCGGTGTATCAGATTCGCCCTGATGGAAAGGCTGGTCCCCTCAAGAATTGGCACCGAAATCACTTGTTACCTTTGAGAGAGGCTGTGAGGATACCAGTGGAGAACGAACTTCCTCCGGCGAATTCGCATGCTCCACGTGTCCCTCCTGTTACTCGGTCTCAACAGACTCGGGTTGTTGGAGAGAGCGAAAGAGACAGCGACGAAGAGAGTTTCTGTTTAGATTGGATGCGCTCACCAGAACCTGAAGAGGTCATCCCAGTTCCTTGTCAATGGGAAAGTAATTTGAGGGCTGAAGCTCCTGAATTTCAGTGGGAATTCCCCGAGAAGATGGAACTCCCTGAAACCCTTGAACTTCCGTTAAGGGTCCCGGATACTGTTGGAGACCCTGTAGCTCCTGAAGACGAACCTTACGACTACAGTTCTATGCCTTCCCTGGAGGGATCGTACTCGGAGGAAGTGTCTGCTCCAGTGGCAGACATAAGGACTGAGCCTATACCTATAGTACTTCCACCTGAAGAGGAACGGAAGGAGCCTGAACAAAAACGCTCTATTCGACCGCCCCAGCGACTTACCTATGACTCACCAGGACATAGCACTGAAGAGGCCATCACCACTGTGCAGAGATTGCCCGAAGTGTCTGCTATGTTAGCTGAGGTAGCCCAGAACATGAGTCAGCTTGAGAAAGTGTTTCTAACCCACTGCATGTATGTTGCTGAACCTGTATATGCTGTATAAACTGTGTGCAAATTGAAAAAAGGATAATGTAACTGTTGTACCTCCTTGGAGAGACCCAAGAGTTCTAGGAGGGGGAGAGTGTAGCGATGTGTTAAAGTTACTGTGGCAGTACCCATTTTTGGCCACAAGATGGAGACAATCACGATTAAAGACACTGGACATTCGAACTACATGTCCCGGCATGCTTTGCGAAGAAACAGGAAGTGGGTGGGTTTTGGAGAGATTGTACATCCTGCACCTCGTGGAGAACAGGGAGAGCGCGCCAGGGAGCAGAGGAGAGCGGATGCATACAGAGAAGGAGAGACCAAAAGATAGGCCGGAGCGCAGACAGAGTGGATTGGGCCTTAGGATTGGGTCACCCAGCCTTGCGGGACACAGACATCACCCTCTATACCATCCGAGTGCAGTTGAAGGAGAGAAGACCCCTCGAGTGAGGAGTACCGCGGTCGATCGAAGCGGGGAGCAGGCGGTAAGCTGGATGAGTCGCGGCTGACAGACAGAGGGCCAGACAACAGATCCGGTGGTCGGCGTCCCCAGTCAACATCGAGCGGAGAGACGTCCTGGGTCAGCAGAACCTCAAGCTTGCGCTGGATGGGTGAGAGGCCCCCAAGGCCGTATGTAAATAAGAGCGTACGCTGCTGTTTTCCTTCTGAAACCCACAGGGCCCCAACTGACTAGTCGAAGACATCTTTAAAGTAAACTCACTGGCCAGTTGAAAAGTACCCGGGTACCATATACACACGAATACACACCACTTCATGTTCTGGGACTTAACCTGTGCAGGACTTAGTTTCCTTTTCCGAATCGGGACAAGGGGGCAAAGTTAAAGTTACATTCCGAACATTTTTTCCTTTTTTTGTTCCCGCTGCGCGTTTACCGTGATACGAGAACTGTGTATTTTATTGTGTCCCGCTACGCGGTTTTTCCTCGAATTTCGTATCTTTTAAATTTCTGCTCGGTCGGGGTTTTTTTCCGAAAATACGAAGCCCTCGTGCTTTCGTTTCTTTTACCGCTACGCGTTTATCGTGTTACGAAAGTACTGTAAATCTTCCTGCATATACCGTGTCTCAAGAGCTGCAAATCTTTTTAGTAAACCTTTTAACTTGTAAAACTTACAGCGGTGTTGGAGTATATTTATTCCCTAGTGCGGGGAGACTGACCCGTGGTTTAATTTCAGCGGCTCCTCCGGGAGTGAGCGCTACACTTGCTATCCTGTCTGGCCTCCCCTCTGTGTCGCCGCCTGCTGGGCTCACACCCGAACCGCACAAGCCACCTGACACGAAGGAGCCGCTGAATTAACCTCGGGTTAGTCTCACCGCTCTAGGGAATAAATATACACCAGCACTGTTGTGGATTTTATAGATTATATCTTTTACTGAGCCCAATAAAGCGGCATATATAATGTAGATACGGTATAGGAATGACAGGATTTCGTAATGCGGGAAAAACAAGCGGCGGCAAAAGAAAAGTTTAGCCCCTTCAGTTCTGGAGTGTAAGTCCCGTGAAAGTAATGTCTCAGAAAGGTGTGTGTGTATAATCTCTTGTACCCGGGTACTGTATTCAACTGGCCAGTGAATGGAATGAGCAAATCTTCGACTAGTCACGTTGGGGCCCTGTAGATTTAGACAATAATGCAGCGTGCTTGGTTAAACTTGGAACTGTGGCCTGGAAGGCCTCTCACCCATCCGTTAGACAATCTGTTCCGCTGCCCGATCAAGGATGTCTCTCTCCGCTTTTACTCTCTGGAACTCTGTGCCACCGGATCCGCTTCCCTTGCTTGTCCAATCTCCGCAATGAGAAACTTCGGCCTACCGCCTGCACTCCCAGTGGATCATTGCGGTCTCCTTACTCGGTCCAACCGGAACTTTGTCTGTACAAAACCTCTCAGCGGTGCGTAGGTAGGTCTCTGGCAAGTCACTGTCCCGTTCCCCAGCACCCGCGAGGCAGCGCCTGCTCTCCGGCCTGGTCACAATCTCTGGCAGTCTCACGTGCGTCTTCCACCTTTTGCCGCTCGGCTCACACTCGCTATCCTCCGTTCGAGGCTGCGGATGTCCTTCCTTTCTCTCCCACCCACTTCCTGTCTCCACCACAAAGTACGATGGAAATTGTAGTCCCGTTTGTGTCCAGCATAGTCCATATTGCCCCTGTCTCCCTCTGGTGGCCACAACAAGTAAATGCAGCAAGCACAATTTTAAAGCAGCGCTACAATTGTATTTTTGATCTCCTGGATTTTTGACTTCTGGCTACGTATCCTGACCATTCTTGTTTCTAACCCCCTGGTACCGTATTTTGGAATTTCTGGTTTAAGACTCCTGGCCTGGTATATTGACAATTCTCTTGCTTAATCCCATTTTGTGTTTTGTCTGTGTGGTCTTCAGGTTCTGGTTTATGTTTGAACCACACTGCAGTCTCTGTTGTTTGTTTTCTTATTCTGGTGTTAGTCCTAATCAAGGCATCCAGTGGTTTGTGCTGGTTTCAGCATTAATCTCAGTTTCTAGTTAAATCTTCCCCTGCAGGTTGCAGACTATATTCCTGTCTAGTCTGGTGTTCTTGTGTTCTGTGTATCCAGTACAGCTACTTATTGTTTTAGAGACCACATCAAGGATCTCTTTCTAGTTAGCATCGTTTTTCATGTCATGTCTGTTTAACCCCTGATTGTTTATCGTGTGTCATTTCATTTTGTATGTTTCCCACCCTGTACTCTATATAGACAGAAGGCCATCCAAAGGACCTTACCCCAGTGCAGGGAAATCCTCTTGTGGTTGTATACTGTCTCATATTGTCTGGGTATATTGTGTCCAGGGTTCTGCATAATGCAGAGAAACACATACCAGCCTAAAGGGCTTAATATGAAAACACACAGCAAGGTCCCCCCTTTGGCTCCTGAGGGGGGCCACCCACTTCCTGTCTCCACCGCAAAGCACGATGGAAATTGTAGTTCCGTTTGTGTCCAGCATAGTCCATATTGCCCCTGTCTCCCTCTGGTGGCCGCAACAAGTAAATGCAGCAAGCACAATTTTAAAGCAGCGCTACTCTCTCCCCTCCCTTGAACTCTTGGGTCTCTCCAAGGAAGTGTAACAATTACATGACATTCCAGCATTTACATTAGGCAATATACACAGGTTCAGTAGCAAACATACAATGGGTCAGGTATACATCCTCAAGTTGACTCATGCTCCTGACTACCTCAGCTAGCATAGCAGACACTTCAGGCAACCTTCGCACTGTGGTAACAGCCTCTTCAGTGCTATGCCCCGGTGAATCGTAGGTGAGTCTCTGAGGGGGTCGGATAGAGCGTTTAGACTCTGGTTCAATCATCTCCTCTTTGGGTGGGAGTGCCACATTTACAGGCTCAATTCTTTCGTCCACAACTGGAGCAGACACCTATTCCGAATATGAGCCTTCCAGTGAAGGCATAGAACTATAATCTATGGACACATCTTCTGGAACTACAGGAATTTCCAAAGTCTCAGGAACTTCCAATCGGAATTCAGGAGCCTCGGGCCTCAGGTTATTTTCCCACCATTCAGAAGCTGGAATGACCTCTTCAGGCTCAGGCGAGCGCACCCAGTCCAGACAAAACTTACTTCCTCACTGTCTCCTTCACTATCTTCAACAACTCGTGTCTGTTGAGACCGAGTAACAGGAATCGAGCGTGAAACAGGTGGGTTCGGCAAAAAAAGTTCGTCTCCAACTGGTATTCTCACAGCTTCTCTTAAAGGCAACAGATGATTTCGGTGCCAGTTTTTTAGAGGCCCCGCCTTTCCATCCAGTCGGATTTGGTAGACTGGCAGACCCGCCAGTTGCTTGCAGACAATGTAGACTTGAGAACTCCATCTATCCGCCAGCTTATGCCTTGCAGAAACACCCAAGTTCTTCAGCAAAACTCTATCACCGGGTTGTAGATCCTGTATAGGAACTCTCAGATCATAGTTTCGCCTATTCCTCTGTTCTCGGCTTGTTTGAACGGGCCTGTTCAAACGCAGAGGCCAAATTTTTTCGAAGTTTATCCACATAATTTTTATGAGAGGCCACAGACGTCTGATCAAGAGATAACCCAAATGCCAAGTCAACAGGCAGTCAAGCTTCTCTTCCGAACATGAGACGGTAAGGTGAGTATCCAGTAGCGTCACTCTCCGTACTGTTATATGCATGCACCAGCGTAGCTATGTGACGACTCCAATTCTGCTTCACTCGGTTTGACAGTGTCCCCATCATATTTAGCAGCGTGCGATTAAATCTTTCGGGTTGGGTGTCACCTTGAGGGTGATATGGAATGGTTCGGGTCTTCTGAATTTCTAATAGTTCTAGCAATTGCCCAACAAGCCGGCTCTCAAAGTCTCTGACCTGATCGAGTGGATTCTCCTTGGTAGGCCATAATGAACAAAAAACATCTCCATCAAAACTTTTGCCACTGTAGGAGCACGTTGGTCTTTTGTAGAGAAAGCTTGGGCATAACGTGTGAAATGAATAGTCACTACTAGAATATTTCCCTGCCCACTAGCATCCGGCTCTAAGCACAGGAAATCAATGCACACCAAATCCATAGGTCCTTGACTTTGCAGGTGGCTCATTGGAGCAGTTCGAGTTGGTAGGGTTTTTCTCTGAATACACCTCAGACATGAATGGCAGTAACTTTCAACTTCAGATCTCATACAGGGCCAATAAAATCTGTCTCGCACTAGCTTAAAAGTTCTCTCTGCACCCAAATGTCCATGGTCATCGTGTAATGATCTCAGCACACCCTCTCTGTGTTTGGTGGGAAGGAACAACTGTTGTGTCTCTTCAGCATTGTTCGAGGGGCCCCTTCGGTAGACCACCCCATCCAACATCTTCAGCCGTTCCCACTCTTTGTATACCAATCGGGCTCCTTCTGGGGAATTTGTCAGTAGAATTTCCCTTTGGTTCGTGTTTATGGCCTTTACTGTTAACGCAATCAGAGGATCTCTAGCCTGATCGGCTCTCATGTCCTGTTTTGAAAAAGTAGGCAGACTTTCATCCCTCAGCTGTGTAGGATTACAATAAAACTCTGGAACAGCTGCAGCCATAACTCCTATAGCTTCTGCTTCAACTACTCCCTTGACCCGGCGCATCTGCTCCTTGACATAAGGCTTGCACCCCATCTGGAGTGAGTTGAGTCCATTCTGTAGTGTAGGGTCTTCTTGACAAAGCATCTGCATCTCGATTATTCACTCCAGGGCAATACTTAAGGCTGAACCGAAACCCTGACAGAGCGGCCAACCACCGATGTCCCGTTGCATCCAGTTTTGCCGTAGTAAGGACGTACGAAAGAGGATTGTTGTCAGTCTTGATCACAAATTCAGCTCCATACAGATAATCTTTCAGCTTGTCTACTACCGCCCACTTCAAGGCTAGGAACTCTAATTTGTGGGTAGGATAGTTCTTCTCTGAAGGCGTAAGGCTTCGACTCACATACGCTACAGGCCTCAATAATCCACAATATTCTTGGTATAGGACTCCCCCTAGACCTTCTCTGCTGGCATCCACATGCAATTCGTACGGCTTATGAGGATCAGCGTAAGCCAGGACAGGAGCTCGAGTTAGACTCTCTTTCAGCTTCATGAAAGCACTTTTACATTGATTAGTCCATTCTTCTTGGATGCATTCTCGAGCCTTCCTTGGCCCCGGAGCCGACGAACTTCGATCAGAGGCCTTGGAGCCTTCTTCTGCGTCTTCCTTCTGTAGGAGCTTATTCAGGGATTGAGCTATCTTGGCAAAACCTCCTACGAATCTTCGGTAATATGAGCAGAACCCCAGGAAAGATCTAAGTTCAGTAACATTTCGGGGTCTAGGCCAAGAAGCTACGGCTTCCAACTTTCGAGGATCCGTCGAAAACGCCTTCTGCTGAAACAACATGTCCCAGGTACGTAACGGAAGGTAGACAAAATTGACACTTCTCCAGAGACAGTTTCAACCCTTCTTCGTGGAGCCGCTTCAAGACCTTTTCCAACCGCTGCTCATGTTCTTCCAGAGTCTTCCCGAACACAATAATATCATCAAGATACACCAACACTTCGATCAGGTTCATGTCCCCGACTGTCTTCTCCATTAACCGTTGGAATGTGGCGAGAGCCCCCGTAAGGCCTTGAGGCATTCTGTTGAACTCAAAGAACCCCAGTGGGCAGATGAACGCAGTCTTCTCTTTGTCCTCAGGATGCATTGGTATCTGGTGATACCCACTTCGCAGGTCTAGTACACTAAACCATTTTGCTACAGACAAACATGGTAAGGCATCTTCTATCCGAGGAGTGGCATATTGATCTGGAATGGTTCTCTGGTTTAGCGTGCGATAGTCTATACATAGACGAATAGAACCATTCTTCTTCCGAACCATCACTATTGGAGAGGCATACGGACTCCTGGACTCTTGAATCACCTTAGTCCTCTGTAGATCATTCAGCTGTTCTCGTAGATCATCCAAGTCTCCCAGCGGAACTCGTCTTGACCTTTCTCGAAACGGCTTATCTTCCTGTAGTCGAATGCGATGCTCAGTACTCTTAGCTAAACCCACGTCGAACTCATCCTTTGAGAACAAGTCCCTCCATTTTAAGATCTGGGACTGAAGACGTTTCTTCCATTCAGGTGAGATGGGAGCGTCCTTAGGATAGAACCTTTCAGCTGGAATCTCTTTATTCACTCCCCCCCTAAATCGTTAGGGGAGAGAGGTGTAGCGGACGCTACTTGCCCGATGGGCATTCGTGCTTTCAGGATCACTGGAAAATCAGACACATTACACACACTAACTGAGACTCTTCCTCGTGTCCGTTTCAAAGCTCTTGTGGAGATTATCTCGGGGATTACTTCTACTCCGGCTTCATTCCCATGACTGAGATCAGTTTCCAGTACCACATAGGGACCTGGTTGTGATCCGTTCAACTTGACTGAAGCCCGGAAACTCGTCACTTCTCCTGATTGGGAGGAACAGAGAAGGTTCTACAATCTCCACAGACGCCCCACTTCGGCAGGTGCCCTCTGTTCTTCGACCATTCGCTGATAGACCGGACGTAACATCGGGTGCACTCCTCTGGTAGAACCTTCTTCCATCACTATTGGAGTCAGCAGACGTCTCACAAGATCAGTATTCGTCCCCACTATCATACAGCTTCTGTTGGCCCCTGAAGGCCGAGGACACACAATGGCCAATGCATCACAACCTCCAGACTGTCCGATAACTTCGGATCCAATTTCTAACTTCACTTGTAGATATCCATCATAGGGAAGCTTCTCAGTTCCGATACCCCAGATCTCAAGGTCCTTTATCTTCTGTAGAGGTATTTGCTTCAAGTGCTTCTCGTAGAAGTCTCGATAGATCAATGTCACCTGAGCCCCTGAGTCTAACAGAGCTTTAGTGTAGACTCCCTCTACTTGGATTGGAACGATGGGAGAAGGACCTATCAGCTGGTCAGGAAACTTTGTCGTAGCCACAGGAGGTTTAGACCCAGTTCGCTGTACCCTGGCCTTTTTCTTGACTCGTGGAGGTTTTGGGTGTGCATTGTTGCCCCATGACATAGGACCGGATACTAAGGGAGTAACTCTTTCAGTCCTGGTAGGCTCAGCAGTTGGCAAGACTCTGGGCAATCTCGGCCTTTCTGTTCTGGCTTGAATTTTGGAGCGGTTTTCAACCATTGGGCACCTAGTTTGCTCTGGCGTTTCCCGCCTTTGAGGTAGATAGCAGCCCTTCCAAGGCCTTTAGGAACTCTTCCACTTTATTTCCTTCAGGCCTTTGGTTTTTGCACTGTGCTCGGAAATGACCCATTTCCCCACAACTGAAACATCTCTTCTTTGAAGACGGAGGCGCACTTGCTTGTGGTGATTCGGTTGAAGGACCCTGGCCAGACACCACAGCAACTCCAGTTGTCCGCATATCAATAAGGAACTTCTGCATATCGGTCTGTGTCTCTGCCACCTTCAAAAGTACTCGGCACAGGTCCGTGTGCGCCTGTTTCAGTTCAGCTTGAGCTTCTTGCACCTTCTTAACAGTCTTGTGTATTTCACTATATGTAGGAATGGTTGACTCTTTTGCAGCACTCTCTGTGGATATAGGAACAAACAGATGCTCTTGTCCGTCAACTTCGGATCCATAGGTGTCCAACGAATCATCTTCAGTTTGCAAATATTCGCTATGCCTCACGCGTTGTGCGTAAGATCTTTCTCCTCTCCTTAAGGATTTTTCTTCCAGTAGAGCCTCTTCTTCTCTAACAGCTCGGATCAGTTCCAGATATTTCAATTCTCGGTTACCTTCTCTGGTTCTCAGCTGTAGCATCACAGGATCTAGAGGTTGAGCGCCCCTCAATATCTGCTGCATTCGGATTTTATCTAAAGTATCTGGTGCAAAATCTTATCTAGGCGCCTCATATATTCAGTCATTTTCTCACCTTTTCGATGGTAAGTATGTTCATACTGGTACATGAGCTCAGCAGCCTTTTCTGTTCGCCCAAAGACTTCCTGTAATACGTTTAGGTAATCTAAAGCAGTGCAGTCTTGCTTACTCAACTTCAGGTTTCTGACAGCCTCTGACTCAGGTCCCTTTAAGCTCTCAGTAATTCTTTGCTTCTTCTGCACTTCAGGGACGTCCCACTCATCCAGAGCCTGCATCGCCTGTTCTACCCATTCTTCAAAGGTTTCTTCTCCCGCCAGAGTTGGTACGTTTCCTGTAAAATTTCTCAACCGTCGATAACCAAAGTTAGTGGAGGGCATGTTCTTTGACATTTAGCCAGCAAATCTCCAATAGCCACTATAAATTCAGGCCCGATCACGGCCAGTGGACTGGGCGCGGGAACACTTGCGGGATCGCCACGTGGCGCACTTGGTTGAATCAGTTGAACTTCCACCTCATCGGTCAGCTTCACGCTCGTGCCCTGAAAACATACTGGAACACCCTTTCTCCACTCAAAAATAACATATGTGTGAGAAGTATCCGGGTTCGCTTTAATGTCCAGGATTAACCCCCGATGATCTGGTGTCAGCGTGGCCACGGCCCAGTGAATCTGATCTTCGGCCCAAGTGTCTGCAGGAATATCCATGATTATGCTTAACTCTATCTGGCTATTTTGCTCCTCACACCATTTGGCAGCAGTGTCTGGATCCATAATTAACCCTTTAATTGCGGTTTTATTACAGAGACTGGAATCCCGGACGAGCCCCCACGTGTAGCGCTCACCCCCGAAGGAGCCGCTGAATTAACCTCGGGTTATTCTCACCGCTCTAGGGAATAAATATACACCAGCACTGTTGTGGATTTTATAGATTATATACTTTACTGATCCCAATAAAGCGGCATATATAATGTAGATACGGTATATGAATGACAGGATTTCGTAATGCGGGAAAAACATGCGGCGGCAAAAGAAAAGTTTAACCCCTTCAGTTCTGGAGTGTAAATCCCGTGAAAGTAATGTCTTAGAAAGGTGTGTGTGTATGATCTTGTGTACCCGGGTACTGTATTCAACTGGCCAGTGAATGGAATGAGCAAATCTTCGACTAGTCAGGTTGGGGCCCTGTAGATTTAGACATTAATGCAGCGTGCTTGGTTAAACTTGGAACTGTGGCATGGAAGGCCTCTCACCCATCCGTTAGACAATCTGTTCCGCTGTCCGATCAAGGATGTCTCTCCGCTTTTACTCTCTGGAACTCTGTGCCACCGGATCCGCTTCCCTTGCTTGTCGGATCTCCGCAATGAGAAACTACGACCTACCGCCTGCACTCCCAGTGGATCATCGCGGTCTCCTTACTCGGGGTCCAACCGGAACTTTGTGTCTGTACAAAACCTCTCAGCGGTGTGTAGGTAGGTCTCTGGCAAGTCACTGTCCCGATCCCCAGCACCCGCGAGGCAGCGCCTGCTCTTCGGCCTGGTCACAATCTCTGGCAGTCTCACGTGCGTCTTTCGCCGCTCGGCTCACACTCGCTATCCTCCGCAGGAGGCTGCGGATGTCCTTCCTTTCTCTCCCACCCACTTCCTGTCTCCACCACAAAGTACGATGGAAATTGTAGTTCCGTTTGTGTCCAGCATAGTCCATATTGCCCCTGTCTCCCTCTGGTGGCCACAACAAGTAAATGCAGCAAGCACAATTTTAAAGCAGCGCTACAATTGTATTTTTGATCTCCTGGATTCTTGACTTCTGGCTACGTATCCTGACCATTCTTGTTTCTAACCCCCTGGTACCGTATTTTGGAATTTCTGGTTTAAGACTCCTGGCCTGGTATATTGACAATTCTCTTGCTTAATCCCATTTTGTGTTTTGTCTGTGTGGTCTTCAGGTTCTGGTTTATGTTTGAACCACACTGCAGTCTCTGTTGTTTGTTTTCTTATTCTGGTGTTAGTCCTAATCAAGGCATCCAGTGGTTTGTGCTGGTTTCAGCATTAATCTCAGTTTCTAGTTAAATCTTCCCCTGCAGGTTGCAGACTATATTCCTGTCTAGTCTGGTGTTCTTGTGTTCTGTGTATCTAGTACAGCTACTTATTGTTTTAGAGACCACATCAAGGATCTCTTTCTAGTTAGCATCGTTTTTCATGTCATGTCTGTTTAACCCCTGATTATCGTGTGTCATTTCATTTTGTATGTTTCCCACCCTGTACTCTATATAGACAGAAGGCCATCCAAAGGACCTTACCCCAGTGCAGGGAAATCCTCTTGTGGTTGTATACTGTCTCATATTGTCTGGGTATATTGTGTCCAGGGTTCTGCATAATGCAGAGAAACACATACCAGCCTAAAGGGCTTAATATGAAAACACACAGCAAGGTCCCCCCTTTGGCTCCTGAGGGGGGCCACCGTGATAAAGCCTTTCCAGTTAGAGGGTGATGCTTCAGAGATTGGCATAGGTGCAGTCTTGTCCCAACGACACCTATGTCCCACACGACAAACCGCTACATCCTTGTGGATTCTATTGCCGTAAACTGTCTCCAGCCGAGAGGAACTATGACATAGGGAATAGAGAATTGTTAGCAGTGATCTCCGCCTTAGCAGAATGGAGATATCTACTGGAGGTTTCCAGTGATCCTCTTATAATCATCACGACCATAAAAGCCTTACCTATATCGGTGACGCCAAGCGCATGAACTCCAGGCAAGCACGTTGGCCCTTATTCTTATCCCGATAAAATTATGTTCTCACGTACAGACCTGGGTCAAGGAATACAAAAGCAGACGCTTCATCTATTCAATATGAGACGTATGAACAAAACATACAAGACAAACACCCCATCTTTCCACAGGAACACGTTCTTGCTTCTACTTCCCTTGAAGTATCTTCACCTTTCTTGGAAAGGCTTCAGGGGATTCAAGATACGGCTCCTGAGGGAAAGCCTCCAGCTAAGCTGTTAGTACCTGAAACTGAAAGAGATCAGTTGATGTTTCTATTTCATGATGTTAAGCTGTCTGGTCATATGGGTATTACCAATACTATATCCAATATAAGTAGGTCGTTTGGTGGCCCACATTGCGAAGGGATATAAAGGAATATATAGCCGTGTGCAGGGCCGCCATCAGGACATTACGCCCCATGCTGCCGTAAGGGGCCCGGTGGGGGCCCGGGCCCCCCTCGGCAGCGGCGTCGCACTTTTACAGCTCCGGTATCGGACTCTGAGTCCGAATCCGGAGCTGTGTCTCTGCTGCAGGAGCCGAAGGAGACACTGTGTCTCCTCCGGCTCCTGGCAGCTTCACTGGCTGGCTGGGCGGGGCCAAGCAGCGTGTGGGGGCCTCCCAAGCACGTTGTTTTGGCTCCGCCCCCTCCACTCAGTGAAGCTGCGCGCCTGAGATGCAGGGCCCGGGCTGAAGAGCAGAAGAAAAGAAGACAGAAGAGAAGAAGATAGAAGAAAAGCAGAGAGAAGAGAAGATCAGAAGATAGAAGAAAAGAAGACAGCGGAGTGGTGAGCCAGGGCCCAGCCTAGACCCAGGGCTCAGACCCCAAGGCCCAGGGCCCAGACCTAGGGTCCAGACCCCAAGGTCCAGACCCAGGGCCCAGACCCCAAGGCCCAGACCCTGACCTAGGGCCCAGACCCCCAGGGCCCAGACCCAAGGCCCCAAGGCCCAGAACCCAAGGCCCAGGGCCCAGACCCCAAGGCCCAGACCCTGGGCCCAGGGCCCAGACCCCAAGGCCCAGACCCCAAGGCCCAGAGCCCAGACCCAGGGCCCAGACTCCAAGGCCCAGACCCAGGGCCCAGACTCCAGGGCCCAGACCCCAAGGCCCAGGGCCCAGACCCCAAGGCCCAGACCCCAGGGCCCAGACCCCAGACCCCAAGACCCAAGGCCCAGACCCAATGGCCCAGACCCCTGGGCCCAGACCCCAAGGCCCAGACCCTAAACAATTGCCTATATAGATAAAAGAATCTTTGCTTCCATGGGGAGGCTGCCTGTGAGAGCCACTGTGTTGTTGTAGGACGCTCTGTTTGTTTTTCTTTGTTTATTGTTTGTTTATCTTAACTCGCCTGATAGAGAACTGTTAATGAGCGGTGACTCACTCGTTATGTTGATGTACCCTGATGAAGTTCTGGTGCTGAGTATTCGTTATGTCACTCACCCGGGAAACTGAAAGATGTTTCTAGCGTTGAGTAAATGTGTTTGTCTTTGTGTCCATAGTGTAGCTCTTTTGTGTTCTGGAGTTCTGGCTCGTAGCATTTTATTTTAATTGATTAGATTTTGATTTCTTCTTATATATCAAATAATTTTATCTCCCATTGAGAGACAGTTTTTTCTTTTTCCTCTTAATTTTTTATTTTTTATTTTCTTGCGCGCTGCTGCCATTTTTTTGCTGCATGTGTTTGCGCGCTGATTCTAAAGGATTTGCTAACGTTTTTTTTTTTTTTCTCAGATTGCATGTTTGTTTTTGTTTTATATTTTATTTTGTTTCTTGCCATTGATTGCGTCTGTTTATTTTTTTTTGCGAAAGGATTTTACCAGGAAGGATACATTAACATTTCTCTTGTTTTCAAGTATGTCCTGGGTGGCGAGTATGTACCGTTAGGTGTTTTGCCCAAGGACACTTACTGGAGAGGTTGCTCGCTGGGATCGAACCCATGACTCCACAGGATCTCTCCGTGCAGAGCGGTGACATTACCTCTACTCCACCCAGCCGGTATTTAAATGTTTGTCTTTACTAACTATTAATGTATGTGTTTATCTTTGATGTTTTGTATTTCGTAGTTTTGATATTATGTTTTTTATATGTAATTTATGTATAGGGACTGCTTCTCTTAAACCAGGTTGCTTTGTTCCTGTGTCTTTACTGCCTTGCCTCGTGTAAAAAAAAAAAGGCACAGGAAATGGAGACAATAGGGCTTTACTTTTACAGTGACTTTCAAAAGCGCCTGCTAACTTTTTTTCTCTTTCTCATACATTCATTTTTTTCTCTCTTTATTCTTTTTTTATTAAAAAAACTTTTTATTTGTAATGTATAATGTTATTATGTGTTTGTATAAGGATTTTTTTTCTTTGAATACTAGGTAGTCTTTTAGCAGTGCAAGTTGGATAATGGAATATGTAGTTATTTTTGTTGTTCTGTGAGTATCTATTTGGGATAATTGAACAGTATATACAAATGACATGTGTCTAATGCCTTGAATGACTGTAGTAGCAGTTTAATTCTGGAGCTGTTAGGCTGGGGTCAGACCAGCGCACTTTTAACGTGCGTTCTGGCGCACATAATTACGGCCGCACTAGCAGCAGATGACGGGCAATGACGGCCAATATACGATGTACGGCCGCACAAAAGTCCGGCCGTGCAACGCAAGTGGAAATTGAACGCATTTTTCTGAGAACGCTGAACCGCTAGTACTGACGTACTGAGTGCGCAGCTGCGGCATAGCGGCGTGTTTGCGTGATTAGGAGATGTCAGACGCTG
Organism: Leptobrachium leishanense; assembly: GCA_009667805.1. Taxonomy (NCBI): domain Eukaryota; kingdom Metazoa; phylum Chordata; class Amphibia; order Anura; family Megophryidae; genus Leptobrachium; species Leptobrachium leishanense. Next base: position 179,254,659 of record CM019064.1, read on the forward strand.
CTAATATCCAGCCTACATAACGTCCAGACGCAAAAAAAGTTTTATTGACGATCCGTACAAAATCACGCCCGAAAATGTGCATCATCTGACCGTTTTTGCGCATTCCGTGAAAAAATACGTCAATGCGTTCGGACGCACTTTTTCACGTTCGCGGGGAAAAATGCTTTCGTCTGACCCTAACCTTAGTGCTTTATAAAACTGTAACTGTAACTGTTGTGGAATTGGGTGCGGTTTGAGTGCTTTGGCGTGCGTACAGATGTGGAACAAAAGAAAGTAATTATGGGAGCTGGATTTACTGTAAATGGATTATAAATTGATGTATGATATATATAAAAAAATTAGTGTATCAAGGTGATGGGCTCAAAGTTATACATTTTCCCAAGAGAGGCGTGGTCGGTTATTTTCCTCTGGTCTTTGTTTGAGTCCAGCACTAAGGGATTGACCACACCTTAATATAGGTTATATGTTTTGCCAAAATGTCTGACTGAGATCATTTACAGTTTTGTAACTGAGGATGAAGAGGATATAAGAGGATGAAGTGATATAAAGCTGAAGGATTTGAGTGAAAGTTTAAAGGAAAGCGCCTACAGGTTTAGTAGCGCTGTACAAAGGAATTTAGGCAGATTTCAAATGAGAGAAGGTGTTTTTTTTTTTGTTTTTATTTTAGTTGACTAAGGGAGATGGAAGGTTGTAGTTTGGTATCTGAGTATTGTTTGATTGTTTTCTTTTTCTGCAGTGGTAGCCAGATGTCTAGTTTTATTTTTTGCTGTCTGATGTTTTTGTCTTTTGGTGTGAAGTGCAACAGCGTATAACTATGCCCCCATTGAATATTCTTGGAGGGAATAAAACCGGTTGTAAAATAGCTGCACAAACACCTCACGTTTGAATGTTTGTTTTTAACCAATATCCTTAGTAAAGATTATTGATGTTTATTAAGAATCTTTTTCTCTGAGTTTCCTCTGAGAACTTTGTGCTAATTAACGCGTCAAGTTTTAAACATGCCCTTCTATACTTTCTTTCCCAGTTCATGATATTTTTGTTGTGTTTTTTTTTTATTTGAATTGAAGTTCACATTCTTTTCCTAGTCTCCTCCATTTTGTCTCTCTCATGACCCCTCCTCTACTCCATTTTTTTCTCTCTCATGACCACTCCTTTTCTTTGTGTCCAAAAATGTGTTGCATTTTTTTTCTCCATTTTAAAAGTATTTTAACCATATGAATTTTAAAGTTTTTGACAGGTTAATAATACATTTTTTTCCCCAAGTTTTTACTTTAGGCAAAAATTACCCATGTATGCTAACTTTGATCAAGCTAGATGGAAGATTATGTGATACCAATATTGATAAAGCTGGTGGAATTGAAGGAAATTTACTCAAACACATTATCATTTCACATTGCAATGTTACATCAACCGGATAATAAGGAATTATCAGACACCAGCCAATAAAACATTCTAGTTTATCGACAACTCATCAATAAATCATGCAATTAAAGAAGATCATTGATTTGGAAATAAAACTTAAGACATGTCAGTTTTACAAAACTGTTATTTTCAACCAATAAGACAGAAGACAAAGAAAGAAGATAATGTATTTTTATATGCTGATGGATTATCTTTGTGTTGTCGTCTAAGTGATAATTATTTTGTGTCTTTTATTATTTTATATTTTATTATTTTTGTTGTTTGGTTACAATCAATATTGTTCAAAATTCCCTGACACATTTAGGATTATTGAAGATCACATCCAATTAAAATTAGAGTTAATTAATGTATTTAGGAGCATATAATTTAATGCATTTGCATAAATACGTTTCATGACATATATAGTGGTAAATGGAAAGTTCTGATTCGGTAAAATTAATTCTGTTTTTATTTTTTTTATTTCATTTGAGGATTGGTGTGTTTTATAAACACCAGGTTTGTTTCAAAAAACCGAACAAGACTGAATAGGATAGTAATTAAATATTTTTTTTGATATTTAACCCTTTCGCTGCTAAGGCTTTTCCCGCCCCTGTGCTGAGGTCATTTTTACCGGTTTTGCTCATCATGTTTAAACGTGTTTTTAAGGCTTATTTTAGTATATGACCCAGACATATTATATATCGTTCTTTCCGTCAGACTCGGTAGATTCATAATATGTCATTATTATATGTATACGTTATGTCATGTCTGTATATTATAACAAAAAATGCAATAAAATATGTATTTTCAATAATTTACAATGTGTAAAGTGTTTTTTTTCACATTTTAACATGCGAGCAATTGCGGTTATATTTTGTATGGGGTGCGCTTGTTAAAAAAATTAGAGATGGGGTCTCGTTACATTTTTTTGGGGGAAAATTACACTATTTTTAACAAACGCACCGCATACAAAAATCGTTAGTGCAGCATCATTTTTCACATTATAATTGAAATGGGAACAATATTGCTGCATTAACAGCATATTTTTCATTTTTTTTTTTTTTTTTGACAACATTTTTCACAGTAGTGTTTGGTATCGTTGGAACGGCCATGCTTTGGCCGATCCAACCATACCAAACTTTAACCCCTAACTGCCACGGATCGGGAGATAGGGAGTTCATTGGAACTCCCTATCTCCACAGTTGGTGGCAGTTAGGGGTTAAGTCCAGGACTGGCGTCATCGTGCTACGCACGATGACGCCAGTCTTCAGGGGGAGTTCCCGGAGGCTTGGCCGACATCCAAGATGTCGGCCAGCTCCGGGAAAGGATCGCGAACCGGCGCTTTTCAGCGCCGATTCGCGATCCAGCTCCCCAGGGGTTAATGCCAGGCACCATTTGGAAGGGCAGGCTGTGCCCTTCCAAATGATGCCTGGGTTAACCCCCGCAGAGCCGCCGATCGGGAGGGAGAGAGGTCCGAAGGACCTCCCCCCCTCCCTTTCAGGCGCCTCCTCCGCACATGCGGGGGGGCGCCTGAATTAGGTGTCATCGTGCTGCCGCGATGACACCTAATTCCGGCGGCTGCTGTTCCGGATGCCGGGCTGACATCCAGGATGTCAGCCCGCACCGGAGGGGCCAGCGATCGGCCGGAACCCGGCCGAACGCTGACCCCAATGGGAGGACGCGCTCAGCGCGTCCTCCGCACACCAGCGGGAATGCTGAGGACGCGCTGAGCGCGTCCTCAGCATTGAAGTGGTTAAAATGGGTGGCATATGCACTTCAGCTATTTCCCTTTTGAACCAAAGTTGCGTATATATATTTTTCTCTAACAATGAGTCAGAAGTAGTATAATTTTTTTCTCGTTGCGTGAGGCCGATAGGCTTTGCGGTGAAATTTAAAAATTTATTATCTGTGTCTCTTCTTGTGTAAATTAACATTTTTATTGTTTTCGTGCATTTGAGAGTGACAATGAATGAATGGATGTATATGATTAGCGGGGTATACCATATTTTCTTTTTTTTATTTTCTTTATTGTTGCTAAAACCGTATCACATCATCAAGAAACCTGACAGTCACAATGACTGCATATGGAACGAATCATGGACATTTTGTGTCAAGGTCAAAGGTCACAGGTAATAAGCAACCAGCGCAAAGAGACAGCTTGTTCAGGAGTTCCTATGATGGGAGCTCTGATGACATTCAATGATTATGCGTCTCAAGCTGGGATGTTGAAAAAAAAGACCACACCCTGATCTCGCACTGTGGACTACGGTATTAGATTATGGAATATTATTTTTTTTATTTTTTATTTAATCCCCTAGATAAGTGTGAGAAAGGATTGGATTTGTGAAAATGAGAATGTATTTCTTGAGTGTGTGTATGAATGCAGGTGTGTATGCGTTTTGTGGAGTGAAGCTGAACATAGGAAAACACACAGATATAGATCTGACTCATGTTGATTTATTAGATAAATGAACTTTTACATTCAAGTTATTATACTTTTCTTGTTCGGTGAATTATATTTTGGGACATGGGAATAAATAGTTATTTAATGTCTAGATTAGGTATTTTTGCCTACACTCCAAGTGGTTCGCTGGAAGAGTGAATCTAGATAGATAAGTGTATTTTATGCTCATAAAGGGCCTCCTTGAGGAATCCCTTTTGTACATTATAAAGGTATTGAGGTATTTTAGGAGTAAATACCAGAATTTTTTTCTTCCCCTCTGAGCATCTAGAATGATCTAAAGGTCTTAAGCAAGGACACTGTAGCCCAGGTTTAATTAGTTTAATTGCCTAAGTTTGGTTTATCTTTTAGATGATCACATGTGATATGTGATCAAAGGAAAGAATTGTTAGATTTTAATTTCCTGTAAATATAATAAATATTTTGTCTTAAAAAGCCCGTTCTTATAAAATGGGCTGTGAAATTCCCCCCTCCATTTTTGTTAGTGTCAATACTGCATAGACCGTTGTTCCTTCTATAGGATATGAGCTGTGGCCGATTTCCTGTTATGTTCAGTGCAGGAAAATGTGCGCAGAAGCGGGAAGAAGGGAAAAGGGTCTCTTGTGAACCATATATGGTAGTAAGTTAACTGAGTGGCTAAACTTTGATGTTGTAATGTATCTGTACACTGATTGGCTATAAATTCTGTGAATTTTAATAAATAGATCTGGCTTAACGAGGAAAGCTAGACTTCTGAGAAAAGACCAACACAGATTTGTGATTGATTCTTTTTGGGGGTCTCCGCCATGGCGTAGCGTAGCTCTTACTTCGGTTTTGATATATAAGAAGAAACTTGGAAAAGGTTAATGCTAATTATAATGAAACATAGAATTTTTCAAGGCCAGGCCCAACCCAGAGCCCAGACCCCGAGGCCCAGACCCAGGGACCAGGCCCCAGACCCCAAGGCCAAGACCCAGGGTCCAGACCCCAGGGACCAGGCCCAGCCTAGACCCAGGGCCCAGACCCCAGGGACCAGGCCCCAAGGCCCAGCCCCATGGACCAGACCCAAGGCCCAGACCAAGGGACCAGAGCCCAGACCCAGGCCCCAGGCCAGACTCAGGGCCCAGACCCCAGGCCAGACTCAGGGCCCAGACCCCAGGCCAGACTCAGGGCCCAGACCCCAGACCAGACTCAGGGCCCAGACCCCAGACCAGACTCAGGGCCCAGGGACCAGACCCCAAGGCCCAGTCCCAGGGACCAGACCCAGACCCTGAGGCCCAGACCCAGGGACCAGACCCCAAGGCCCAGACCCAGGGTCCAGACCCCAACCCCGAGGCCCAGACCCAGGGACCAGACCCCAAGGCCCAGACCCAGGGTCCAGACCCCAGGGACCATGCCCCAAGGCCCAGCCCCATGGACCAGACCCAAGGCCCAGACCAAGGGACCAGAGCCCAGACCCCAGGCCAGACACCAAGGCCCAGAGCACAAACCCCAAGGCCCAAACCAGACCCAGGGACCATCATATACAGCCCATTACTGTGAGATTTATTGCTGTGGATTCTGTGATACGTTCATACACACCGCACATTACTGGGAGTTTTATTGCTGTGGTGCTATGTTATGTTCTTTTTTTTGAAGGGGGAGAAAAGCTGTTAGAGTTTGAGGGAGTGCCGGGGAGGGGCCCCGGGGGGCCCCATCGTGAGGTTTAGTAAGGGGCCCCATCATTTCTGATGGCTGCCCTGGCCATGTGTGATGTATGCACGAGAAACAAAAGCCCCAAAACTATACCAGTAGCTTTCTTCACCCACCTCCAGAATAAATTCCACCATTTGGACACTAGGTGGCACTGGAACCATATAAGGAGTAACATTACAGACTACTGTATATATGAATCATCTCTTTTTAGTATTATAGAGATTGATTTTAAGTACGTGTAATTGTTCAAACCCTTTTTTATTGTTATTGATCAGGATACTGACTACATGTAGGAGCATATTTTATTGCACTGCTCCTCCAATCAGACCCAACTGCGAGCAGCTCCGCACGAAGGGGTACCCACAATTTTCTTTTCTTCACCCATTGCCCATTCCAGAACGCCCATGGTCACACCTGGCAATGGATTTCATAGTAGACTTACCCAGTTCCCAAGGGAATACAGTGATACTCACCATCATTGATCGATTTTCTAAGATGAGACACTACGTCCCGCTACCGAAACTGCCTTCTGCAGCTGACCTCATTCCTATATTCGTAGAAAACATTGTATGTCTTCATGGAGTGCCACAGGGTTACCCAATTTGTATCCAGATTCTGGAAGGGGTTCTGTATCAACATGGGGATAACCTTGGCCTTCTCTTCAGTCTATCATCCCCAAACCAATGCGGCGGCCGAGAGGGCAAACCAAAATGTAGAAAAGTATCTTTGGTGTTTTGTATTCGACAGGCAGGATAACTGGTCTGATCTTCTACCATGGGCTGAATATGCACTCAATAATGCCATCAGAGAGAGTAGGGGTCATTTGCCCTTTCAAATTGTTTATGGGTACGATCCTCTCTTGCCTCCTTCCACATTTCAGGTTTCTGCCATACCTGCCCTAGATGACCACTTAAAGTCCCTAAGAGACACCTGAACGACAGTCAAGGAGGTACTTGACAAAAGCAGTGCAGTTCAAAAGGTTAAAGCTACAGACACAGGAGGCAAGCGCCGGTGTACCAAGTTGGAGATATGTTTGGTGGACAACCAAACCCTATCAGGCTTCTAGTAGCCTCCATGAAAATGGCAACTCGTTACATTGGTCCATACAAAATCCTAAGACGGGTGAATCTCGTCTCTTACACTTTAGCTTTACCCTCGCATTTCAAGATCCACAACGTATTTCACGTAAGCCATTACTCTGTAATCGGTACACCAAGAACCGGGTTCCTCCTCCTCCTTGTTACGTACCGAGCTATGGTCGATAGGCGCACGGCAGCATCGTCCTCGCTGCTTGCTGGCCGGGTGCCGAGTAAAGAAGGGAATCCAGGCGGTCACGTGAGACACCAGGGGCAGAGCCAGGTGTAATGACGCGAACCCGCCGGGTTTAAAACCAAAGGCAATGCAGTCATACATTGCCCTAACGTGGTTTAACATCCCTTAGAGCTGCTCCTGTTGTTTTGGTATTTTCACTGGTTTACTGACCCCTGGCAATGGCTTCCGATATTCTTTGGCGAACTGACCCCTGGCAACGGTTTACGATATTCTCTGGCATACTGGTTTGGCTATATGTTCTCAAGCTAGGCTTCTCAAGTTTCAGCATAGGGATATTTATATATATATAATTAGACTGACCACTATAAAGATAGGAGGGAAAGGATAGGTGTTGCGTACAAGGATCATATTCTCCTCCTGGTGGGGATCGTAACACTCCTATTACGGTGGAGGGCGAGGATGAATATGAGGTGAGGGCAATCTTGGATTCTCGATGGTCCAGGGGGAATTGCAATACCTGGTCGACTAGGAGGGATATGGTCCTGAGGACCGGCAATGGATTCCTGCGGATGAAGTTCATGCTGCCGGCTTGATTAAAGCATTCCATAGGTCTCACCCTGCAGCCCCAGTTGGTTGTCCGGTGGCCGCCCGTGGAGGGAGGGTTCTGTCATGTACCGCCAGCGTCCGGCAGCATCCTCAGTGCTGTCCGCTGTCTGAGCTTCGGATAAAATACAAGCCGGTGCGGGCCACATGACAAGCGGAGGGGCAGGGCACGCATGTTGCATCCTCAGCCCCTGCTGTGCTTCCTGGGGGGTCTGGGCATGGTTCGGTGTCACTGGCAGGTTGAGTGCCAGCACCATGTAATGGCCAAGTGGTGTCTGAGGGGGCAGGGCCTGGGGTGGTCACGAGGAGCCGCCGGGTTTAAGGCAGGGCGCGAGGAGTTGCCTCGTCGCCCTGACGTGGAGTTCTGTTCCCGCATCACTTCCTATTCGATTTCATTGCTGGTCTGTTGCCGACCCATTTTCGTCTATGATTCCTGCTCCTGATTTTGACCTGGCTTGTCTTTGACTATTCTTATGTTACATGCCATAGCAGTTGCTAGTGCTGTGCGTTGTTGGTTTAACCCTATGCAGGCCGCTTGGGGTTTTACTCGCCTCTTGGGGATTATTCCCATCTCGCCCTGGTATTCTATCTACAGTCTTCTAGGGGTCCTGCTCCTGGTCTAAGGTTCATGATATACGATCCTGCATGCTTGTACAATCCGCAATAACGTAATACCGCTTATTTTCTGCTTATGTTCATCTTGCTCAATTTACCAAGTGTACCCGGGTTTGTACAATCCTTAAGCCTTTATGTGTGTCTATAGACCCATGTGATTATAAGGTACAAAATACCCGTTTAAGTTTCACAGAAAACGCTAAGTCGGTCAGTTCGTTGACTGCCCTGCAGTCTGCACAATTCATTGACTGTCGTACTAACTGCCTTGGTACATCCACTCCAGTCTTGCAGTCCGCTGTATTGTTGTGTGCTCTAAGTTGTCCGTTGGTCTTGAAACCTTTGGAACTTAGTAGCAGTTCAGTTGTCCTGTCATACTCCTTGGCTTTGGAGTATAAGTCTGAAAATACTGTTTATTTTGTTGCGATCGAGCAGATAAGTCTGTCCAATAAGATCTCAACCTCGCTACTACTGTGTGAGCGCCGTTACAACGCAGCTATGTCGCGGCGCCATTGGGTTTAAATGCCTTGCAGTCAGCGGTGATCGGTGTGTTGACGTGGTTTCTTTTCCCCACAGTGCTACCTAGCGTTTGTGATGCTATTTATTCAGTGTATGACCCCCTGGCTCTGACAATTAACGATTCTGGTATCTGACCCCCGGGCTTTGGCAATTAACGATTTTGGTATCTGACCCCCGGGCTTTGGCAAGTAACAATTCTGGTATACTGAATCCCTGGCTTTGACACTTGACGATTCTGACATTGCTCCCTGGTTTTCCACGGTTACTATATATATACAGTAGTTTCTATTAAACTGACCACTCTAAGGATCGGAAAGCGGAGGGGTAACTTTTCGTACAGGGCCTGTCTCCGTGACACCATATTACAATCTGAACGCTAACGGGTTAAAAAACCTGTTAGCGATTCGGATCTTGCGCTTTTCAGCGCGAGCTTACTGTACTTTGCACTCCCTATGGTTAACATGGGGAGCGCAAAGTGTTAATTAGCATTAGGATTACAAAGCCCTAATGCTATTACTGTCCTGCTGCGGTTAACTTGAAAGTTAACCACAGCTAGGACTTGGTGCTAACAGATTCCGCTTCTGCGGAACCAGTCAGCACCAGCTGAAACCCCCAAAAAATCACATACCTTCCACCTTGCAGTGAGAACGGCGCTCGCTCTTATTGACACAATCTATACATTTCTTGCCTCCGCTCACCCCAGGGCGCTAATAACACACTTCCGACAGACATGATAACTCTTTTTCAGGCGCCCCCGGTCTCATACAGCATTTCATACGCACCAACCTCAGCACCAAACTGATCCGACAATGAACGAAGATCTGGAGAGCCCTACTACTGCAGATTAATTCCATGCCCCCATTAAGGCTACACGTGGGCAAGACCCCTGTCCCTGATGGTTTCTCACTAAAATATTATAAACTCTGGGAACAGGGCAGCCATCAGAAATGATGGGGCCCCTTACTGAACCTCACGATGGGCCCCCCTGGGCCCCCCCAGCACCCGCCCCGGCACTCCCTCAACCTCTAACAGCTTTTCTCCCCCTTCAAAAAAAAAGGACATAACATAGCACCACAGCAATAAAACTCACAGTAATGTGCAGTGTGTATGAGTGTATCACAGAATCCACAGCAATAAATCTCACAGTAACGGGCTGTATATGATGGCCTTTGGGTCTGGGGTCTGGGCCGGGTCCCTGGGCTGGACCCTGGGTCTGGTTCTGGGCTCTGGTCCCTGGGGTCTGGGCCTTGGGATCTTTTCCCTGGGTCTGGGCCTTGGGGTCTGGGCCCTGCGCTTATGCTGGTCCCTGGGGTCTGGGCCCTGGGTCTGGGCTCTGATCCCTGGGTTCTGGTCCCGGGCCTTGGGGTCTGGGCCCTGGGTCTGGGACTTGAGGTCTGGGCCGTGGGGTCTGGGCCCTGGTCCCTGGGGCTGGACCTTGAGGTCTGGGCCCTGGGTCTGGGCCTTGGGGTCTGGGGTCTGGGGCCTGGTCCATGGGTCTGGCCTGGGTCCCGAGTCTGGGCCTTGGGGTCTGGGCCCTGGGTCTTGGGGTCCGGGTCTGGGCCTTGGGTCTAGGCTGAGCCCTGCTCACCACTCCGCTGTCTTCCTTCTCTGTCCTCCTTCCTTCAGCTCTTCTTTTCTTCTCTTCTTTTCTTCTCATCTTCAGCCTGGGCCTCCGTCTCAGGCGCACAGCTTCACTGACTGGAGGGGGCGGAGCCAAAGCAGCATGCTTGGGAGGTCCCCACATGCTGCTTGGCCCCGCCCAGCTAGCCAGTGAAGCTGCCAGAGGCCGGAGGGGACACAGTGTCTCCTCCGGCTCCTGCAGTAGAGACAGTGTCCATGTGTTGGGGCAGTATATCCATGTGCTGGGGCAGTATTTCCATGAGCTGGGCAGTATATCCATGTGAGCTGGGGGCAAAGCAATATATCCATGTGAGCTGGGGCTACCTGCTTTCTCCATCCATTGACAGTGAGGAAGATCCTCTGAAATGGTGGAGACTCCATCAGATACATTTTCCAAGAATGAGCAGGGTTGCACAAAAGTATCTTTGTATTCCTGCCACCAGCTCACCTTCAGAGAGAGTGTTTAGTACTGGGGGAAATGTGGTGACATGTCACCGTTCATGCTTAAACCCAGAAATGGTGGACATGCTGGTTTTTCTTGCACAAAACCTTTAAGAGAGCAATCTGTTTTTTGGTTTTGATTTCTGTTAGTTTTTATTTATTGTTATGACTGGAGTTGAGGTTAGTTAATCTTAATTTATTTCATGTTGTCAGTGTAGCGCTGTTTTAGTTCTGTTGCTGTAATTACTCATTTCTGCCCACCAGGGGGAGACAAGCGCAATGTAAACTATACTGGACACTTTGGGACTACGTTTTCCAGCATGCTTTGGGGCAGAGACAGGAAGTGGGTGGGGAGAACAGACAGACATCCGCAACCTCGGGCGCAGGAGAGCCAGTGCGCGCCAAGGGGTGAACAGAGCAAGACGCACGTGAGACAGGGAGCGATTGTGACCAGGCCGGAGAAAAAACGCATTTAAAGGGTTAAATATGGATCCAGACACTGCTGCCAAATGGTGTGAGGAGCAAAGTAGTCAGATAGAATTATGCATAGTCATGGATATTCCTGCAGACACTTGGGCCGAAGATCAGATTCGCCGGGCCGTGTTCGAGCTGACACCAGATCATCGGGGGTAAATCATGGACATAACAGCGAACCCAGATACCTCTCACACGTACAGTATGTTCTTTTTGAATGGAGAAAGGGTGTTCCAGTGTGTTTTCAGGGCGCGAGTGCGAAGCTGACCGGTGAGGTGGAAGTTCAACTGATTCAGCCAAGTGCGCCATGTGGCGATCCCGCGAGTGTTCCCGCGCCCAGTCCGCTGGCCATGATCGGGCCTGAATTTATAGTGGCTATTGGAGATTTGCTGGCTAAATGTCAAAGAACAAGCCCTCCGCACACTAACTTTGGTTATCAACGGTTGAGAAATTTTACAGGAAACGTACCAACTCCGGCGGGAGAAGAAACCTTCGAAGAATGGGTAGAACAGGCGATGCAGGCTCTGGATGAGTGGGACGTCCCCGAAGCACAGAAGAAGCAAAGAATTACTGAGAGCTTAAAGGGACCTGCGTCAGAGGCTGTCAGAAACCTAAAGTTGAGTAAACAAGACTGCACCGCTTTAGATTACCTAAACGTACTACAGGAAGTTTTTGGGCGAACAGAAAAGGCTGCGGAGCTCGTGTACCAGTATGAACATACTTACCAGCGGAAAGGTGAGAAGATGACTGAATATATGAGGCGCCTAGATAAGATTCTGCACCAGATACTTCTTAAGAAAGGGGCCGGACCGGCCGAAATAGATAAAATCCGAATACAGCAGATCCTGAGGGGCGCTCAACCTCTAGATCCTGTGATGCTACAGCTGAGAACCAGAGAAGGTAACCGAGAATTGAAATACCTGGAACTGATCCGAGCTGTCAGAGAGGAAGAGGCTCTACTTGAAGAAAAATCCCTTAGGAGAGGAGAAAGAGCTTACGCACAACCCGTGAGGCACAACGAATGTTTGCAAGCGGAAGATGATTCGTTAGACACCTATGGATCCGAAGTGGACGAACAGGAGCATCTGGTTGTTCCTAAATCCACAGAGAATGCTGCAAAAGAGCAAATTATTCCTACATACAGTGAAATCCACAAAACTGTTAAGAAAGTGCAAGAAGCTCAAGCTGAATTGCAACAGGCACACACGGACCTGTGCCGAGTGCTTTTGAAGGTGGCAGAGACACAGACCGATATGCAGAAGTTCCTTACTGATATGCGGACAACTGGAGTTGCTGTGGCGTCTGGCCAGGGTCCTGCAACTGATTCACCACAAGCAAGTGCGTCTCCGTCTTCAAAGAAGAGATGTTTCAGTTGTGGGGAAATGGGTCATTTCCGAGCGCAATGCAAAAGCCAAAGGCCTGAAGGAAATAGGGTAGAAGAGTTTCTAAAAGCCTTGGAAGGGCTGCTATCTACCTCACCGGTGGGAAACGCCAGAGGGCACAAGTGAAGGAGCAAACTAGGTGCCCAATGGTTTAAAACCGCTCCAGAAATCAAGCCAGGACTGAAAGGCGGAGAGGGCCCAGAGTTTCGCCAACTGCTGAGCCAACCAGGACTGAAAGAGTTACTCCCTTAGCATCCGGTCCTACGTCATGGGGAAGCAATGCACACCCAAAACCTACACGGCCAAAAAGAAGGCCAGGGTACAGCAAACAGGGTCTAAACTTCCTGTTACTACGACAAAGTTTCCTGACCAGCTGATAGGTCCTTCTCCCATCGTTCCAATCCAAGTAGAGGGAGTCTATACCAAAGCTCTGTTGGACTCAGGGGCTCAAGTGACATTGATCTACCGAGACTTCTATGAGAAGCACTTGAAATACATACCTCTACAGAAGTTAAAGGACCTTGAAATCTGGGGTATCGGGATGGATATCTACAGGTAAAGTTAGAGATCGGATCCGAAGTCATCGGACAGTCTGGAGGTTGTGATGCATTGGCCATTGTGTGTCCTCGGCCTTCAGGGGCCAACCGAAGTGCTATGATAGTGGGGACGAATACTGATCTGGTGCGACGTCTCCTGACTCCTATAGTACTGGAAGAAGGTTCTACCAGGGGAGTACACACGATGTTACGTCCAGTCTATCAGCGAATGGTCGATGAACAGGAGGCACCTGCCGAAGTGAGGCTCCTGTGGAGATTGGGAGGAACAGAAAGGGTTCTGCAATCAGGAGAAGTGGCGAGTTTACGGGCTTCAGTCAAATTGAACGGATCGGAACCAGGTCCCTATGTGGTACTGGAAACTGATTTCAATCATGGGAGTGAAGCTGGAGTAGAAGTAATCCCTGAAATAATCTCCACAAAAGCTTTGAAATGAAAATGAGGAAGAGTCTCAGTCAGTGTATGTAATGTGTCTGATTCTCCAGTGATCCTGAAAGCACAAATGCCTATCGGGCAAGTAGCGTCCACTACGCCTCTCTCTCCTACCGATTTAGGAGGGGGAGCGAATAAAGAGATTCCAGCTGACAGGTTCTATCCCTAGGATGCCCCCATCTCGCCTGAATGGAAGAAACGTCTTCAGTCCCAGGTCCTAAAGTGGAGGGACTTGTTCTCAAAGGATGAGTTCGACGTGGGCCTAGCTAGGAGTACTGAGCATCGCATTCGACTACAGGAAGATAAGCCGTTTCGAGAAAGGTCAAGACGAGTTCCGTTGGGAGACTTGGATGATCTAAGAGAACAGCTGAATGAACTGCAAAGAACTAAGGTGATTCAAGAGTCCAGGAGTCTGTACGCCTCTCCAATAGTGATGGTTCGGAAGAAGAATGGTTCTGTCCGTCTATGCATAGACTATCGCACGCTAAATCGGAGAACTATCCCAGATCAATATGCCACTCCTCGGATAGAAGATGCCTTACAGTGTTTGTCTGGAGCAAAATGGTTTAGTGTACTAGACCTGCGACGTGGGTATCACCAGATACCAATGCATCCTGAAGACAAAGAGAAGACTGCGTTCATCTGCCCACTGGGGTTCTTTGAGTTCAACAGAATGCCTCAAGGCCTTACGGGGGCTGGCTCCAGCCACGTTCCAACGGTTAATGGAGAAGACAGTTGGGGACATGAACCTGATCGAAGTGTTAGTGTATCTGGATGACATAATTGTGTTTGGAAAGACTTTGGAAGAACATGAGCAACGGTTGGAGAAGGTCTTGAAGCGGCTCCATGAAGAGGGGTTGAAACTGTCTCTGGAGAAGTGTCAATTCTGTTTACCTTCCGTTACGTACCTGGGACATGTTGTTTCATCAGAAGGCGTTTCGACGGATCCTCGAAAGTTGGAAGCCGTAGCTTCCTGGCCTAGACCCCGAAATGTTACTGAACTTAGATCTTTCTTGGGGTTCTGCTCCTATTACCGAAGATTTGTAGGAGGATTTGCCAAGATAGCTCAACCACTGAACAAGCTCCTGCAGAATGAAGATGCAGAAGAAGGTCCAAGGCCTCTGACCGAAATTCGTCGGCTCCAGGGCCAAGGAAGGCTCGAGAATCTATCCAAGGAGAATGGACTAGTCAATGCGAAGGTGCTTTCATGAAGCTGAAAGAGAGTCTAACTCGAGCTCCTGTCTTGGCCTACGCTGATCCTCATAAGCTGTACGAATTGCATGTGGATGCCAGCAGAGAAGGTCTAGGGGGAGTCCTATACCAAGAATATGGTGGATTGTTGAGGCCTGTAGCCTATGTGAGCCGGAGTCTTACGCCTTCAGAAAAGAATTATCCTACCCACGAGTTGGAGTTCCTAGCTTTGAAGTGGGCGGTGGTAGACAAGCTGAACGATTATCTGTATGGAGCCGAATTTGTGATAAAAACTGATAACAATCCTCTTACCTACGTCCTTACTACTGCGCAGCTGGATGCAACGGGACGTCGGTGGTTGGCCGCTCTGTCAGGGTTTCGGTTCAGCCTGAAGTATCGTCCTGGAGTGAATAATCGAGATGCCGATGCTTTGTCGAGAAGACCCTACACTACAGAATGGACTCAGTTAACTCCAGATGGGGTGCAAGCTATATGTCAAGGAGCAGAGCGCCGGGTCAAGGGAGGGATTGAAGCAGAAGCCATAGAGTTATGGCTGCGACTGTTCCAGAGTTCTATTGTAATCCTACGCAGCTGAGGGATGAAAGTTTGCCTACTTTCTCGAAACAAGACCTGAGAGCTGATCAGGCTGGAGTCCCTTTGATTGCATTAACCATGAAGGCCCTAAACACGAACCAACGGGAAATTCTTCTGACAAATTCCCCAGAAGGGGCCAGATTGGTATACAAGGAGTGGGAATGGTTGAAGATGTTGGATGGGGTGGTCTACAGAAGGGGCCCCTCAAACAATGCTGGAGAGACCCAACTGGTAAAATCCTTTGCAAATAAAAATAAATAAATAAACAGTTGTTCCTTCCCACCAAACACAGAGAGGATGTGCTGCGGTCATTACATGATGACCATGGACATTTAGGTGCAGAGAGAACTTTTAAGCTGGTGCGAGACCGATTCTATTGGCCCTGCATGAGACCTGAAGTTGAAAGTTACTGCCACTCATGTCTGAGGGGTATCCAAAGGAAGACTCTACCAACCCGAACTGCTCCAATGAGCCACCTACAAAGTCAAGGACCCATGGATTTGATGTGCATTGATTTCCTGTGCTTAGAGCCGGATGCTAGTGGGCAGGGAAATATTTTAGTGGTGACTGATCATTTCACGTGTTATGCCCAAGCTTTTTCTTCGAAAGACCAACGTGCTCCTACGGTTCAATCACACTCTGCTAAATATGTTGGGTACATTATCAAACAGAGAGAAGCAGAGCTGGAGTCGTCACATAGTCACGCTAGTACATGCATACAACAGTACGTAGAGTGACACTACTGGATACTCACCGTACTGTCTTATGTTCGGAAGGGAAGCTCGACTGCCGGTTGATTTGGCATTCGGGCTATCTCTGGATCAGACGTCTGTAGCCTCTCATAGAAATTATGTGGATAGACTTCGGAGGAATTTGGCCTCTGCGTTTGAACAGGCCTGTTTGACCTCTGGGAACAGGGAACAGAGGAATAAGCGAAACTATGACTTGAAAGTTCGGATACAGGATCTACAACCCGGTGATAGGGTTTTGTTGAAGAACTTGGGTGCTTCTGCCAGGCATAAGTTGGCGGATAGATGAGTTCTCAAGTCTACATTGTCTGCAAGCAACTGTCGGGTCTGCCAGTTTACCAAATTCGACCAGATGGAAAGGCTGGGCCTCTTAAAAACTTGGCACCGGAATCATCTGCTACCTCTGAGAGAAGCTGTAAGGATACCAGTTGGAGACGAACTTTCTCTGCCGAACCCGCCTCCGCCTGCTCCACGTTTGACTCCCGTTACTCGGTCTCAGCAGACACGGGTTGTTGAAGAAAGTGACGGGGATAGTGAGGAAGAAAGCTTTTGTCTGGACTGGGTGCGCTCACCAGACCCTGAAGAGGTCATTCCAGTTCCCGAACGGTGGGAAAGTAACCTGAGGCCTGAGGCTCCAGAATTCCAGCTGGAAATTCCTGAAACGTCTGAAATTCCTGTAGTTCCTGAAAACGCGTCCTATGATTATAGTTCTATGCCTTCACTGGAAGGATCATACTCCGAAGAGATGTCTGTTCCAGTTGTGGACAAAAGAACCGAACCCGTACCTGTAGTACTTCCGCCTGAAGAGGAGCTGATTGAGCCAGAACCAAAACATTCTGTCCGACCCCCTCAGAGACTCACCTATGACTCACCAGGACATAGCACTGAAGAGGCTGTCACCACAGTGCGAAGGTTGCCCGAAGTGCCTGCTATGTTAGCTGAGGTAGCCAGAAGCATGAGTAAACTTGAGGACGTATACGTAACCCATTGTATGTTTGCTGCTGAGCCTATATATATTGACTGATGTAATGTTGAAATGTAATGGAACTGTTACACCTCCTTGGAGAGACCCTAGAGTTCTAGGAGGGGGAGAGTGTAGCGCTGTTTTAGTTCTGTTACTGTAATTTCTAATTTCTGGCCACCAGGGGGAGACAAGCGCAATGTAAACTATACTGGACACTTTGGGACTACATTTTCCAGCATGCTTTGGGGCAGAGACAGGAAGTGGGTGGGAAGAACAGGCAGACATCCGCAACCTCGAGCAGAGGAGAGCCAGTGCGCGCCAAGGGGTGAACAGAGCAAGACGCACGTGAGACAGGGAGCGATTGTGACCAGGCCGGAGCGCAGGTGCTGCCTTGCGGACGCTGGAGATCGGTTTCAGTGACTTGCCAGAGACCTAGTAATCCACCGCTGAGAGGTTTGCACAGACACAGCGCTGCAGATTGGACCCCGAGTTAGGAGACTGCGATGATCTAATGGGAGTGCAGGCGGTGAGCTGAGAATCTTGTTGCAAAGATGGACAAGCAAGAAAAGCGGATCCGGTGGCACAGAGTCCCAGCCAAATCGAGCGGAGAGACGTCCTTGGTCGAGCAGCAGAGCAGATTATCTGGCGGATGGGTGAGAGGCCTTCCAGGCCACAGTAAAGTTAACAAAGCACGCGGCAGTTTGCCTAAATCTACAGGGCCCCAACGTGACTAGTCGAAGACACATTGAATTCATTCACTGGCCAGTTGAATCTAGTACCCGGGTACCAACACACACATACACGCACACCTTCTTGGGACACAACCTGTACGGGACTTACACTCCGGCAACGAAGGGGTTAAAATGTCCTTTTTTTTTACCGCTGCGTGTTTCTCGCATTACGAATTCCTGTAAATATATATATATACCGTGCTTGCTCTATATATGCCAGTTTATTTGAGACCAGTAAACTATATAACTTATAAAATCCCAACAGTGCTGGTGTATATTTATTCCCTAGTGCGGGGAGACTGACCCGAGGTTCAATTCAGCGGCTCCTCCGGGAGTGAGCGCTTCATCTGTTTTTAAGACAATTTATTACAGTATTGTTTATCAAGAAGTTAGTACTACTGTACAGTATGTTATTTCATTGTGAAATGTGTGCACTGAAAAACAGTTTTGAAGTTTATTTATTATGACTGGAATTTAGTTTAATCTCAATTTATTTTATGTTGTCTGTTTTAAAGACAATTTTACTACAGTTTTGTTAAACTATTAATACTATCAGGGTTATTCAAAGAGATTCAAAAAGTCACCGCACGTTTGGTGACTTTTCGTTCTCTTCAATTCGGTGCAAATCGGCTTTCCCATTTCGGCCACCCTGCGGTGTATTCAGCAAGCACCACAGGGCTGTCGAAGTGCAGGGAAAAGCTGCCGAAAACCCAGCGAATGCACGCCGAAAACCTGGCGAAGACCCGGCGAATGCACGCCGAAAACCCACAAAAACATCTGGATTAACCCGTCGAAGACGCCGGAAAAACCCAAGCAGGAGCCGATCACAGGCAGCGAAGCCTCTCGAAAAAGCCGACACCGTAGAAGAAGGCAGTGAATAAATTAGCAAAACAGTTTGCTTGAATGATTGAAAAGTGAAAAGCTGTTTGCAAAGAAAGTACTGGCGAACACCATCAGGGCTATTCAGAGAGAGGTGAAAACCTTGAGAATTGCCAGGAGAATGAACAATCTAGACCAAATAGCCAATTTGAAAAGTGAGATAAATGGGAGAATTTTTCTGGTTTGACTATTTTGCCCTAGAATTTTCAATTTTAGTCATTCTCAAGGTTTTCACCTCTCTCTGAATAACCCTGCATAGGTTTCAATGTTAAAAATATTCCCATTTTTACCCAATATCTAATAAAACGTTTATTCCATTAATCTGTAGTAAAAAGTCTCTTTATCTGTTGATTTTTTCTTAGTATGTATTAGGCATTTTTCAAAAAAAATCCATTTTTTTTCTTTCTAATAGTGTTTTTTTTTCTGTAACAGCCTTTTTTTATTATCATTCATAGGATCTTATATGTTAATTCCAGACATTTTCGTTCAGTAGTTTTTTTAAAACAGCTGGTGACGAGTTTGCGGTGGCATTCGGTGGCTGATTCCCTGCACTTCAGGGACCCTGCGGTGAATTCACCAGGGAAATTTGATTCCCAAAGTGCGGGGAACAACAGAACACTGAAATGTCTGCGTCATTTCGGTGCTCTGTGAATATCCCCTTTAGTGGTGTTTTTTTTGCTGCCCCCTGGAAAGTGCCAGCCTAGGCCTTGCCTACCCAGGACATACTTGAAAATGAGAGAATTCTCATTGTATCCTTCCTGGTAAAATAGTTTTGTGTAAAAAAATTTTTTAGTGCGGTGTCACCCGGTGCGAGCCGCACTCCGCCCCCCCCTAGCAACGCTAGTGTGTGCCTGTCTGGTGTGTGGCTGCTGGGTGGAAGCTGCAGTGGTTGAGCCTTGGAGCGTGGAGTTGGGAGTGCAGGAGCCACAGCTGTGCTTTCCATGTCCGGGTGGGACGCCTGAGTTGTCAGATGACAGTAGAGGCTTGCTTTCGGGAGACCTGTTGAGATGTCGTTTGCCCTGCTGGCTCCCCTGCGGGGTCTGCGTTGGCTGCGCTGCTCGGAGCTGGGACCGTGTACTGAGGGCTGGAAGTACTGGTCCTGGCCGGTGCGGCTTCGGGGGAGACCTGGATGCTTGGCGTGCCCTGAGCGTCGAGTGCGGGCTAGAGGAGGACTTTTGCCCCGTATCCCAGCCTTTCTTGGTTTCCCATTAATCCCTGGCCCTGACATATCCCGAACTGATGAGATCCCCCACCCAGCCGACACCCGATGTTTTGGAGTTCCCCTTCGCTATGATTTTCGATTTTTCCTTTTACATTGCTGTGTTCCTTTGACTTTAGCCCCCCCATTTTATGTGATGCAGACTCTTTTTGATTTTTACCTGAGTATTATTCCATGCGACACCACCTCTGAAGGTTCCTGAGGACTCTCCTTTGTCTTTATGCAGTGTATGCACCCTGCTGATGACTTTTGCTTTACTTTTTCCTTTTCATTTTTCCCCTTTCATTTGTTATTATTGTCTTGCCTCTATGACTGCTGTAAGAGTTTTCTTTTGGCCCTGCGAGGCCATTTATGTGTTTGTTCGTTGTACTACTGACAGTATCTCAAAATAAAAATCTTATTACAATAGAAAAAAATTAGAAATGGGAACCTTTTTCTTAATTTTTCTGAGAAATTACGTGATTTTAGCTAACACCGAAATAAAAAAATCGTTAGTTCAGCATCATTAGATTCATCAGATTATAATAGAAATGTGAACAATAGTGCTGCATTAATTACATTTTTTTAAGAAAACGTTTTTATTTTTTATTATTTTAATTCTTTACTTGTAACATGGTTGTGTTTGGTATCATTGCTCTGGCCTTTCCAATTATACCAAACATGACCCTCTAGCTGCCACAGATCGGGAGATATGGCGGTCCTTTGGACCCCCCTATCACCACTATTGAGTTTACCTCTTGGCAGCTAGGGGTTAATGCTCCAACTGATGTCATCACGCCATGCGCAATGACATCAGTGGGCAGGGGGAGGCCTTGGATGCTTGACTGAGATCCAAGACGTCAGCCACTTCCGGGAGAGGTCTGCGATCTAGCGCCGAATGGCACAGGATCGGGACCGGCACCTCAGGAGTTAAAGAGAGGCAGCACTGGAAAAGTCACACTATGACCTTTCCAGCACTGCTTCTCTTTTACTATTTTATCCTCCCGATTGGGAGGGAGAAGGATCCAAAGAACCCCCTCCTTTCAGGTGGTCTTTACAGGGGGGCACCTGAAAGTGACGTCAGTGCGCTGGGAGGGGCATAAAAGTGGGGTCTGACTTCAAGGAAGTCAGAATACCACGTGGCCCTGGAGGGAGAGGTAAGTATAAGGAGGGAGAGCCCCCTTAGCGGATGACATTTGGGGAACGTCCTCCGCATATAGCAGGGAATATCCATGACTCTCCCCACATGTCTTCCACATCCAATGGGTTTAAAATTCTTCAATCCTATAGCACACTCAGCAATTATAAAATCAACATGGGCAAATCAGAGATTCTGAGGGTTGTTGTAACACCAACTCTTCGCCTTCATCTTCAAAATTCCTTTCAGTTCCACTGGTGAACAGCCTCCATGCTGTATCTAGGCGTTTCCTTCATGCCTAACACTTCACTCCTACACCTCGAACTTCCACCCCTTATTTCGCACCATTACAACAGATCTCGCTAAATGGTCCCACACCCATATCACCGGGCATGGCCGTGTTAGTGTCCTGAAGATGAACAACCTCCCGCAAATGCTCTATCTTTTTCAAACTTTACCTATTCAGATCCCATCTGCCTTTTTCCACTCTTTGCAATCACAATTTAACCCTTTCGCTGCTGAGCCATTTCACGCCTGTGTGCTGAGCTCATTTTTACCGCTTTTGCTAATCATGTTTAAACGCGTTTTGAAGCCACGTTTTATTATACCACCCAGACATATTATATATCGTTCTTTCTGGCAGACTCGGCAGATTCATAATATATCATTATTATATGTATACGTCCTGTCTTGCCTGTATATTATAACAAAAAATGCAATTAAACTTGAATATTCAATAATTAAAGTGTAAAGTGCTTTTTTCCTCCTTTTATCATGCGAGCGTTTGCGATTATATTTTCTATGGGTTGCGCTTGTTAAAAAAATTAGAAATGGGGACCCATAACATTTTTTGGGGGGGAAATTATGTGGTTTTTAACAAACGCCCCCCCCTAGAAAAAAATAATTTGTGCAGCATCATTGTTCACATTATAATTGAAATGGGAACAATATTGCAGCATTAATAAAAAAAAATTATTTAAAATTTTTGTAATTTACATTGTACATGGTCATGTTTGTAATCATTGGAAAGGCAATGCTCTGGCCATTCCAACGATACCAAACTTTAACCCCTAGCTGCCGCGGATGAGGAGATAGTGGGTTGCAATGGACCCCCTATCTCCACCATAAGTGGCAGCTAGGGTTAACTCCAGAACTGACGTCATCGCGCTATGCACAATGACGCCAGTCATCAGGGGGAGATCCCGGAAGCTTGGCCGACATTGAAGATGTTGGCCGGCTCCGGGAGGGGATCGCAATACGACACCTGTTGGCGCCGAATCGCGATCCAGCCCCCTAGGGGTTAAAGACAGCCACCGCTTGGAAGGGCAGGCTTGGAAGGGCGGCTGCCCCGCACGGATGGGGAGGGAGAGAGGTCCAGTCACCTTCCCCGCACTCGCGGAGGGTGCCTGTAATAGATGTCATCGCGCCAGGGCTGAGCCTGGGTTCTGGAGCCTGGGGTCTGGACCCTGGCTGAGCCTGGGGTCTGGACCCTGGGGTCTGGACCCTGACTGAGCCTGGGGTCTGGACCCTGGCTGAGCCTGGGGTCTGGACCCTGGCTGGGCCTGGGGTCGGCGTCCGTGCCCTGGCTGGGCCTGGGGTCGGCGTCTGCGCCCTGGCTGGGCTTTGGGTCAGAGCCCTGGCTGGACTGCGGTCGGCGTGGCACCGGGCCCTGACTGGGCCTGGGGTCGGCGCGGCACCGGGGCCTGGGGTCGGCGCAGCACTGGGCCCTGGCTGGGCCTGGGGTCGGCGTGGCACTGGGCCCTGGCTGGGCCTGGGGTCGGCGCGGCAACGGGCCCTGGCTAGGCCTGGGGTCGGCGCGGCACCGGGCCCTGGCTTACCACTCCGTCGTCTTCTTCTTATCTTTTCTTCATTTCTTCTCTTTTCTTCTTCTTTTCTTCTGGCCGGGCCCTCCATCTCAGGCAGCTTCAGTGACTGGAGGGGGCAGAGCCGAAGCAGCATGCTTGGGAGGGCCCCAGCATGCTGCTTGGCCCAGCCAGCCAGCGAAACTGCCAGGGGGAGAGACCCTCGCACACAGCCAGCTCTGGATTCGGACTCATAGAGTCCGATACCGGAGCTGAAGGAGGGCACCGCCGCTGCCGACGGCGGCCTGGGCCCCCCCGGGCGCCGGGCCCCTTACGGCAGCATGGGGCGTAATGCCCTGATGGCGGCCCTGAGTGAGTATGATTATGAGTGAGTTTAAATATGAATGTGAGTGTGTTTATGAGTGACTGAGTGAATATGAGTGTGTGTGAGTGTTAGTATGAGTGTTTGTATGGGTATGAATAAGGTCGAGTATGATATTTTAGGTGTTTGAGTGAAATGGAGTATGAGCGAGTGTGAACATGAGTTGGTGTGAGTGAGTACGAGCGCGTGACTGTTAGTGTAAATTAGAAAGTGTAAGTAAATGTGACGGAGTGAGCCGGAGTGAGTGAGCCTCAGTGAGAATAATTGAGTGCAAGTCTGAGTGAGTCAGGCTTGCTCGTGTTTACATAAACGATGAGTGTGTCATTTAGAATTACAGACCTTCAGCTAAAAGCCTCAGTTGAATTTGAATATGTTTAGCTTGTGCTGGGTCATTTATTTATTTATAATGTATTTTACCAGGAAGGATACATTGAGATTCTCTCGTTTTTCAAGTATGTCCTGGGTTCAAGAACATTGTATTTCTGTAATAACTGTAACAATTCAAAGTAATAAAATGCAAGATATTAAAAAACACCACAAATATACAGATTAACAGAAAATAAATAAGAAATATACTCCCTTTGTTACATGTTTACAGGTGCCTTCTGTATCGAGGTATGTTAACAGAGATCTCTTAAGTAACTTTAGACTGGGGGAAGATTTGATGGCGTCTGGGATGTTATTCCATAATTGTGGTGCTCTGTAGGAAAATGATGATCAAGACACTTTCTTTTTGTATTGTGGTACTGCAGGTAAGGTGCTGGTCCTGGATCAGAGGTTATAGGATGAGGGAACTGCTGGGGAAAGTAGTCTATTCAGGTAGGGTGGTAGCTTCCCAGAAAAAACTCTTAAACACCAGGTTGGAAAGGTGAAGGGTGCATCTAGATTCCAGCGGCGGCCAGTTTAGCTCTTTAACATGTCACAGTGGTGGGTCATGTAGTTACATTGTAGCACAAAGCGGCAAAATGAGTTATACAATGTAGTAAGAACATGCTGGACCACCTGAAACAGGTGGACCACTTGATCTACCTGAGAATTGATAAGGAAGGTGTATACAATGTGGTTAATAAAACATAACTTTTATTGTCACTCAATAGGGATAAAAAATAGTAATAACAAAGAAAACATTCTTGATCAAGATCCACAAACAGACAAAGACAATTGTTAAAACCAAAAGAACACTATGGTACTCTATATACTATATTATTGGTGCTGAAACTGATAATTTCAAATGAATTCACAAATGGTATGTAGGCACAAAAGGAGGGAGTACCATAGAAAAAGAAAGAGAGATAAGGAATTTGTTCCTCCCAATTAGCCAATGCTAGAAACCGAATGTATTTTTATATTAAGCCCAGCAGAAAATCATGCTTCTCCCCACTAGGAGAAGCAAGCCATTTAAGCTAACAAAAATGAATGAGAGTTTGTCCTTAATAAGATAAAATTACAGTATAACGATTGCGTCATGTATTAATGAAGGCCACTATCATGACCTTTACCAGACTGTCAATACCATCTACTGCTGGAATCAAGATTGGGACGGAAGTTCCCTACTCTCCGCGCACCCGACGCGTGTTTCGCCCTGCTAGGCTCGTCAGGAAGGAGTGCTCTGGGATGGTATGAGAAATAGTGTGCCATTTAAGCTTGTAGGTCAAGAGGCTGCCCCATTCATTAACCAATGAAAACCTTTCAAACATAATTAGTTGCTTCATGGGTTGATTGACAGAAAGTCAACCCAATCAATAGCTAAAAGCCAGCCGTTGCTATGACGACCCGTGATGCATCCATTGCTATATGAGTGATACTAAGCCGAAATAAAGCTAAGATCGATGGATAAATTAATCGGTACTATTAGCGCATTGGAAAGTTATTTGGGCAATTGGTACTCGCCTCAAGAAGATGCCGCAATGTAGCCCAGTGGGTGCCGGAGTCCTCGGTCGCCGCGATGCCCTCCAAAGAAGGGGACGCTGATGTCCCCAGTCACCACAAAGAAGAAATACAGCAGGACATCAAGCGGAGACCGGTAAATGTGCTTCAAAATTTATTAGGGAAGAGTAGCCCCACGGGTACAATCGATGACGTTTTGGCCTGGTGGCCTTAATCATATATAAAGTCTAAAAGAAATACTCCTCTTTATACAACATCATTTCCATTTGTGGGTCCAATCCAATTAGTCAATTAATTAATTGACCAACCTAACTAGCTTTTTAACTCCTACATGTAAAGAGAGGAGAAAACATCCTAAGAATAACAACTCAGTTGCAGAAAAAAAATATGTACAGGAGGTTACTCATAATAGAGCCAGCATCAATATGCAATAAATACATACATCTTGTCAAGATTCTACGTGTAATAAGACAACATAATTTTAATTACATATCTGATGTTGAGTCCTTCAGCGGCGTTTGAAAAAATGTACAGTCCTATAGACCATACCGGCAGCCATCATATGGAGCCCCCACAAGACGGGGGACATATGGTGCCATCCTAAGGAGAAGAATATGAAGATGTTTAAACAGGAGCATAATTAAAAATTTAATATTACACGTACCCTAACTGAAACTAATCAAAAACAAACCTGCAGATCAAATTCCCTATTAAGTCCATTGGGCCATAATGTGTCTAGTGAGTGAATCCATCTTTTCTCTTCCTGTTTAAGCAATTTTATCCTGTCACCACCTCTCCTAAGTACTGGTACATGATCCACTACTTGGAAGCGCAGTTGCGCTACTGTATGTGAGCAATTGACAAAATGTTCTGCCACCTGTAACTCCATACGTCTTCTTCTTATGGTTGACTTATGTTTACTATTACGCTCCTTAACCTTCATTGTGGTCTCCCCTACATAGAGTAGGCCACAAGGGCATTTCAGCACGTAAATCACAAACGTCGAATCACAGGTGTAATAATCTCGAATAGGGATCTGACGTCCTGACCACGGGTGTAGTAACATATCACCCTTGATCACTGCATTGCAGGACGAACAATGGAGACAAGGAAAAGTGCCTTTCTTACATTGCCCTATCGTGGTTTGCAGATTAGCTCTGGCGTGGCCAATATCTCTGCTTTTACTAGGGCATTTCGAAGGTTCCGATTTCTTTTATACGCACACATTGGGGCTATCTGTAAGGATGGAACATCCCCATAAGCTTTCTGTAGAATGCGCCAATGTGTGCGCAAAATACGGTTAACTGCTCTACTTGCCTGACTAAATTTAGTCACAAAAGCGATACGTTCCTCATTTTGTTTTTTAACCTCCCTGCGTGAAATAGTAGCCAAGCAATCCAGAGACCTAGCCCGTATATATTAGAAACATAGAAATATAGAAAAATGTCGGCAGATAAGAACCTTTCGGCCCATCTAGTCTGCCCAATTACATGGATACTTGACCTGGATTTATCTTTTGTTTAGGATAGCCTTATGCCTATCCCATATTCATCAGTTAAAAGTCTTGTAGGGTACCCTCTTTCTAGAAATTTATTAATCATCTCCCCCAGTCTTTCCTCCCGGACAGTGGGGTCTAAGACATTTCTCACCACTCTAGTGAACTGACTACGGGGTAGGGATTTCAATGTATTACTTGGATGGAAGCTGCTGAAATGGAGTAGAGTATTCCTATCTGTAGGTCTCTAAATGTTCTTCCTTTATCTTGATGGTTAAGTCTAGGAAATTAATCTCCGTTTGATTTATATGTCATAGTAAATTTTATCTGGGCATTTACTAGATTAATCTCATTGAAAAAAGTCTTCAAGTCCTCCTCACTCCCTGTCCAGATGCCAAACACATCGTCAATGAATCTCCACCATGTGTGTGTAAATTCTCTAAACATACGGTGTGTGTAGATGTGGTGGTTCTCAAAGGCGTCCATGTATAGATTAGCATAGGTCGGAGCCATATTGGAACCCATGGTCATCCCCCTGACTTGCTTGTAGACTACATCTCCAAATAGAAAAAAAATACTTAAGACAACTAATCTCACCAACTTGAGTATTAAGTCTATCTGAATGTCTGTAAAAGAATGTCTAAGTAAGGCCTCATGTATAGCTTGTATACCTTCATTATTTGGAATCGAGGTGTATAAACTAATGACTTCCCATGTAAAGAGGATTACTGGTCCCTCTAAGGTCAACCCAGCTAAACGTTCCAAAACATCTTTTGCTTTCCCAGATAAATGATTTAGTCTGTGACACCAGTGGTTGGAGAACCTTATCTAGGAAGACCGATAGTGGCTGAAGCACAAAATCAGTGCTAGCGGGAGCGGAGCTGACCGTGGACGAGAGCAGACGCATGCCGAGGAGCTCTGCCGATGTTTGGCTTTTACTGCTGACTTTATTTGCGACCCTCTCGTCCAGCATTATATCTTTGCTGAGCCAAGGACCCTTAGATACGCTGGGGCACCCTGAGTTGCGGTTTTCCGATCGTTTGCTGGTGTG
Source organism: Leptobrachium leishanense (assembly GCA_009667805.1). NCBI lineage: Eukaryota > Metazoa > Chordata > Amphibia > Anura > Megophryidae > Leptobrachium > Leptobrachium leishanense. The sequence continues at coordinate 179,282,165 of CM019064.1, forward strand.
TTTCTGCTCCAGCGGGCCTAGTGCGGCCTACTCAGACCGGGGACTTTCCTGACGCTCGGTGCGGAGGTGGTCGCAGGCCGTGGACGGATTACTTACCCCTGGAGGATGGGTAAGAAGAACTTGAGACCGGGAGGAGAACCGGAGACCACTCGTCGGCGCCAGCAAGATATCAGGGAGTCGCTGGGAGGCAGATATACTGTGGCAGGTTCGACCACCTTACCCCGGGCTTCAGCTCCTCAGAGGATTACACGTGGTCCCTGGGACATGAGACTGCTGTGGACTGGCTGCATCAGACCCCCCGAGAGAGTGACCGGGTGACGCTGGGCCCAGCTGCGAAGAAGCGGGCCCAGAAGAAAAGGAGGGCCCAGGCGGCGAGATCCCAGGAGGCCCTTGAGACTCCCTCCATGACTTCACAGGGAGGCTCTGAGGAGGTCCTGCTCCTTCCTGGCGGGAACAATGTGTCGCCGCGGTCCCAGGGTCGTCTCTCTGAGTCGAGTCTGGAGCAGCAGATACCGGGTGCCTCTGGAAGAATGGGATCACCCTCGGGTAATGACTTAATTTTGGCTCCCCCTGATACTGATGCCACTTCTTTCGCAGTCATGGACGACGAGCGACCAATGACAATGGGCGATTACCAAAGTTTTTTGGCTGAGATTAGATCTATGTGGTCTGCTGCGCTGTCTGGGGTATGATCTGAAGTGGAGGAGCTACGTTCCCAAGTAGTGGCGGTTCGGGAACAGAATGCAGATATGGTAGCGGAGCAATCTGTCCTTTCGTCTCAGGTGGGTGAACTGAGAGGTCAGGTTGACCTCCTGACTCATACAGTGGAGACCCTTGAATCCAGACACCGCAGATGAAACATCGGGGTTTGGGGGGTCCCAGAGTCGGTACCCCTGTCGGAGCTACTCCCTTATGTGACTCGAGTGACACACCAGATATCTGGGCCTTCAGCCGCCGAGACAGGCATGTTCAGCTCGGTGTTCAGGATCTGTAAGGCTGCGACGGCCCCCCAGAGTGCCCCGAGAGATGTCATTGTAGTCGCTAAAGACATCGCTGTGAAGACGCGAATTATGTCTGCACCGGCAGCACCGGCAACAGTGCAATTTGAAGGTACATCGCTGACACTCTATAATGACCTACCATTCTTGACCCTGCTGGCGAGACGACGGTTTCGGGACGTGATGGCTTTTCTACGACGTAGGAAGGTTAAATACCGATGGGGACTGGCCGGATCTCTTGTAGTGGCATACGGAGCGATAACCCTTGTCATCTCCGAACCAGCTGAGGCCTGGCCGATACTGGCTGGAGCGGGACTCTCCTTGGAATCGGCGGACGCTTCACCTGGTTGATGACCTTTTTTCCGGATATGAATCTGACAACACGTTTTTGTTGGGATACTGTTCCCCCAATATTGCGTTGTGTCCCCGTGACACGGTGACACTTTCTGCGGATCTACATGTTTTCTGCACCGTTTTTGCATGTGTGTGACTCAAGAAACTGCAAGAGTTTCTCCCCAGTTTTTTCCCCCTCCCCCCGCATTCAGAGACAAAGTAGTCAACATTTGAGGACGTTTTGCCCTTTTTGATTCTCTCCCCAGCCCCCCCCTCCTATCTTTTTCTTTCTTTCTTTTTTTTTTTTCACGAGCAGAGTATCTTTATTTCAAGAAGTTTAACTACATTTTACGTGAACCCTCCTGTGAAGGAACCGTTCCCTTCAGTCTGTCCTGGCTCTCCAGACACCCCTTCGTTGTGGTCAGCCCGGCTACTGGGAGCGCTGTCCTCAGCGCCTCGAGCGGCTTGACCTGCCTGCTTCTGTTCCTCTGCCCTGGAGCCGTTAGGAATCTCCAGAAGGCCGCTCTCTGCCTTCTGAGGGTGAGTGTGGAGTGTAGCGTAGTTTGTAATAAAGACACCAGGCGCGGCTGTATGCTTTAAAACAGGATCCTCTCTCTCTGAGCTCTGAGAGTTCTCTGACTTTTTAATGAACAACCACCATTTATGCTGAAGTCCAACAGTCATAATTTGCATACCCATACTAATTACATTAGGTCAGTTATATACAATAAACATTTTTTACATTCTCTAGCCTTTCAGCTCACACAACATTTGTATATCCATTGTTCTAACACATCAGATTAAACACACACTATCAGAGATCCCTTGAATTAAACATGCAGCTAGATAATGGGAAAAGCCCTGGTGCATAAATTACACTGCAGTAAAGCTTGTTTACTGTATACACAAAAACACATTTACCTACAGGAATATAAGTATTTTTAAAACCAAAGCTATGCCATTTTACACTAAACTAAATTAAACTAAAACCAAACGATGTAAAATATATTTAAAACCACACGATATAAATGAACATAAAGTATCTTGGGGTTTGAAGCATGGAGCGTTACATCAGCTCCATGACACCTCCCCTTTATAAAAGTTCCAGATGGCTGGGGATTACCTAGACTATTGCGTTACCCATTCACCCTCCCCCTTTTATATGATATGTATCGCTGAGACCCCCCTTATTTGGGGTTGTTTATTGTTTTTCTTATACCGTATCTTTGATGACAGTTTTAGATGGTGCTGTGTGGCTCCTACTTTCTCTGTTTGTTTGCAGACTTACTTACAAAATAAAAAAAATTAAATTAAAAAAAAAGAATCAGTGCTAGCGACTATTTGCCTTCCCGGAGGGTTGAAGGAAAGACTGCAGTCAAGTGTCACTCTGAGGCAACGGACTTGTACAGAAGGAAGGATAGTGATACCGTCAACAATTATGGAGAAGTCAGAAATTGGAGAAGAGTTAGAGGGGGGAATAAGAAGGAGCTCGGTCTTGTACATGTTGATCTTCAGGTAGTGAGCGGCCATCAAGGCAGAGATACCAGACAGACAATCACTGACCTGAGAGAGTGTATTTGGTGATTAGTGAGGACAGGTAGTGAGGGGCGGCGTTAGTGAGGGTTTTGTAGGTCAGGGTGAGTAGTTTGAATTTGATTCTGCTGTGGATGGGAAGTCAGTATAGGGATTCACAGACAGGAGCGACAGAGCGACGGGTGAGATGGATAAGCTGGGCTGATGTGTTTAGGATGCACTGCAGGGGGGAGAGGTGGGAGATAGGAAGGCCAGTCAAGAGGGTGTTGCAGTAGTCCAGGTGGGAGATAAAAGTGAGTGGATAAATTGCTTGGTGGTGTTGGCAGTCAGAAATGGATGAATTTTGGCGATATTGCGGCAAGATGAGGAGAGTGATTGGATGTAGGGGCTGAAGGAAAGACGAGTCGAGTCACTTCGAGGCAACGGACTTGTACAGAAGGAAGGATAGTGATACCGTCAACAATTATGGAGAAGTCAGAAATTGGAGAAGAGTTAGAGGGGGGAATAAGAAGGAGCTCGGTCTTGTACATGTTGATCTTCAGGTAGTGAGCGGCCATCAAGGCAGAGATACCAGACAGACAATCACTGACCTGAGAGAGTGTATTTGGTGATTAGTGAGGACAGGTAGTGAGGGGCGGCGTTAGTGAGGGTTTTGTAGGTCAGGGTGAGTAGTTTGAATTTGATTCTGCTGTGGATGGGAAGTCAGTATAGGGATTCACAGACAGGAGCGACAGAGCGACGGGTGAGATGGATAAGCTGGGCTGATGTGTTTAGGATGCACTGCAGGGGGGAGAGGTGGGAGATAGGAAGGCCAGTCAAGAGGGTGTTGCAGTAGTCCAGGTGGGAGATAAAAGTGAGTGGATAAATTGCTTGGTGGTGTTGGCAGTCAGAAATGGATGAATTTTGGCGATATTGCGGCAAGATGAGGAGAGTGATTGGATGTAGGGGCTGAAGGAAAGACGAGTCGAGTCACTTCGAGGCAACGGACTTGGGCAGAAGGAAGGATAGTGATACCGTCAACAATTATAGAGAAGTCAGAAATTGGAGTAGAGTTAGAGGGGGGAATAAGAAGGAGCTCGGTCTTGGACATGTTGATCTTCAGGTAGTGAGCGGCCATCCAGGCAGAGATTCCAGACAGACAATCACTGACCTGAGAGAGAACTGAGGGGGAGAGATCGGGAGTGGAGAGGTAGATCTGAGTGTCATCAGCGTATAGGTGATACTTGAAGTCATAGCTGGTGATGAGTTTACCCAGTGAGGAGGTATAGATGGAGAAGAGCAGAGGACCTAGGACTGAGTCTAGAGGTACACCGACTGACAGAGGCATTGAAGAGGAGGAATTGCCAACAAGGGATACTGAGAAGGATCTGTTGGAGAGGTACGATTTTAGCTAGGAGAGGGTGGTATCACAGAGACCAAGAGAGAAAAGGGTCTCTATGAGGAGGGGATGGTCGACTGTATCAAAGGCAGCTGAGAGGTTAAGTAGGATCAGTATGGAGTAGTGCCATTGCATTTAGCAGAGAGGAGGTCATTAGTAACCTTTGTGAGAGCGGTTTCTGTTGAGTGTTGGGAGCGAAAGCCAGATTGCAGGGGGGTCAAGCAAGGAGTTACAGGATAGGAAGAGGGTTAAGCGGTCGTAGACTAGTCTTTCTAGCAATTTTGATGCTAGTGGAAGTAGTGAAACTGGACGGTAGTTTTCAGGAGAATGTGGGTCGAGGGAGGGTTTCTTGAGAATGGGTGTGATAGTGGCATGCTTGAAAGGAGAGGGGAATGAGCCAGAAGAAAGAGAGAGGTTGAAAATGTGTGTAAGAGCAGGAGTGATAGATGTGGACAGAGAGTAGGTGTGAAGGGATAGGGTCTAGTGGGCAGGTAGTGAGGCGTGAAGAAGACAGTAGAGAATGGACCTCATCCTCTGTGGTTGGGGCAAAGAGGCTCAGAGTCGATGTGGGGTCGGCTGGGGGAGGAGAAGTGCTGTATGCTTGTGCTGGGATATTGTTACGGATTGTGAGTGTTTTCATTATGAAGTAGTCAGCAAGATCTTGAGCGCTGAGGTCGGATGGGGGAGGTTGCGCAGGTGGGTAGAGGAGTGAGTTGAAGGTTGAGAACAATCTTTTAGGGTTGGAAGAAAGTGAAGATATAAGAGAGGAGAAGTAAGTTTGTTTGCGAGGTGAAGGGCAGTCTTGTATGAGCGGAGAAGGAACTTATAGTTGACGAAGTCAGCTTCAGAGTGGGATTTCTTCCAAGCACGCTCCGCAGCGCGGGAGCATCTCTGCAAGTAGCGCGTCTGCTTAGAGTGCCAGGGCTGAAACTGGCGACGTGGAATTTTGTGCAGTTGTTTAGGAGCAAGAGAGTCTAGAGTAGAGACGAGTGTGTTATTGTAGTGGGATGTCGCACGGTCGCGGCAGGTTATAGTGCTCGTGTGGGATAGGGGACTTTGTATGAGATTTGATAATTGCAGAGGATCCAAGGCCTGGAGATTCCTCTGGGTGCAGGGATGGGATGGAGAAGACGAAGTTGGTTCCGTTGATGGGTTGATATTAAAGGACAGCAGATGGTGGTCAGAGATGGGGAATGGCCGATCGGTGAAGTCTGAAATGGTGCAAAGGTAGGAAAACACGATAGTCGATAGAGTGTCCATCATGGTGAGTAGAGGAAATGGTGGACTGTAAGAGGCCAAAGGAGGATGTAATAGAAAGAAGTTTAGCGGTAGCAGGGGCAGAAGGGTTATCGATGGGACTATTGAAGTCACCTAGAATTAGTGTTGGTACATTAGAAGATAGGAAGTGAGATGTCCAGGCTGCGAAATTGTCAAGGAACTGAGAGGTCGGTCCAGGATGGCGATAGATAACAGCAATTCTGAGAGAGAGGGGGGAGAACAGGCGTATACAATGAGCTTCAAATGAGGAGAAGGACAGAGAGGGTACTGATAGGTGCAGGTGGGAGAATGCAGGATCTCAACACCACCTCCTAGCTTCTCACCCGGCCTAGGAGTGTGACTAAAGGGGAGACCGCCATGTGTGAGGGCAGCAATGGAGGCAGTGTCAGAGGAGGAGAGCCAGGTTTCAGTTACTGCTAGAAGATTGAAAGAGTTTGAGAGGAACATGTCATGGACAGTTGTGAGCTTATTGCAGACTGAACGGGCGTTCCAAAGGGCGCAGGAGAAAGGGATTGAGGGCTGTGGGAAATAAGATAATGCGAGCAATGAGATCTGGGGGTTTTGCTGAGAGAAATTATGCGAGGCCTAGAAGGTTTGGGGATTATTGTGGGGCCAGGATTAGGGTTGATGTCACCAGCTGCGTGCAGTAATACGAGTGTAAGTCAGCATAGATGAGACTGGGACTTATAGGAGCACGAGGAGCTTGGGAAGACGAGAGTTAAATAGGTAAAGGTTCCTCAGGAATTGAAGCAGTTCATGGGAGGCCAGCATTGGGGATGAGAGGAGGGAGGGAGAGATAGAAATGGTGTGGGGGTTGTTGCTACATTTACTGTAGGAGTATGCTGAGAGTTTTAGGAAAAGGGCAGATAGGAAAAGCAGGAAAGACATAGAGAACATGGTGCAAGAGTGTGTTTAGAGCAGGTTACCAGTTAGTGAGTCGATGTCAGTGTTTGTAGTTTCTCACTCCAGTTATGAAGTCCTGTTGCCACTTGAAAGCAGGCCACTTCAAAACAGGGCCTGCAGGGAGCCTGGCTCTGAGGGAGCCTCCACACTGGTGTTATATGCTATGCTGGAAATCAGGCTATCATCAGGCAATTTAAGTTGAAACACCTGGAGACGTGAAGTCTGGATAACACATCAGCTTCACACATGTAAATTAGATCACAATGGGCAGGAAGGATGGCAATCAGTTATCAATTAAGTCCAAATTGTCACGAATATGCAGAACATGAATAAAAATAAATAAAAACAATCATGGGATGTGGCAGGGATTGCTGCAGGGTTGGTCAATAGCATGGGTTCATACCTGGAAGAGAGGAGATGAAAGATGGTTCTGATTATGTTGCTTGATTGATGATGTTAGCAAGGCATACAGGCATGCAGATGGATGGATGGATGGAAGTCCAGTTATGAAGTCCTGTTGCCACTTGAAAGCAGGCCACTTCAAAACAGGGCCGGCAGGGAACCTGGCTCTGAGGGAGCCTCCACACTGGTGGAGGTTGAGGAGCGTATTAGTAAACATAAGTCAACCATAAGAACAAGAGGTATGGAGATACCGGTGGCAGAACATTTTGTCAATTGCTCACATACAGTAGCGCAACTGCGCTTCCAAGTAGTGGATCAAGTACCAGTACTTAGGAGAGGGGGTGACAGGATAAAATTGCTTAAACAGAAAGAGAAAAGATGGATTCACTAGACACATTATGGCCCAATGGACTTAATAGGGAATTTGATCTGCAGGTTTGTTTTTTATTAGTTTCAGTTGGGGTACGTGTAATATTAAACTTTTAATTATGCTCCTGTTTAAACATCTTCATATTCTTCTCCTTAGAATGGCACCATATGTCCCCCGTCTTGTGGGGGCTCCATATGATGGGCACCGGTATTGTCTATAGGACTGTACATTTTTTTAAACTCCACTGAAGGACTCAACATCAGATACGTAATTAAAATTATGTTGTCTTATTACACGTAGAATCTTGACAAGATGTATGTATTTATTGCATATTGATGCTGGCTCTATTATGAGTAACCTCCTGTACATATTTTTTTTCTGCAACTGAGTTGTTATTCTTAGGATGTTTTCTCCTCTCTTTACATGTAGGGGTTAAAAAGCTAGTTAGGTTGATCAATTAATTAATTGACTAATTGGATTGGACCCACAAACGGAAATGATGGTGTATAAAGAGGAGTATTTCTTTTAGACTTTATATATGACTAAGGCCACCAGGCCGAAACGTCATTGATTGTACCCGTGGGGCTACTCTCCCCTAATATATTTTGAAGCACATTTACCGGTCTACGCTTGTAGTCCTGCTGTATTTCTTCTTAATCGGTACTCGTCTGTCGCAACATAACCGGACTTGAGGTATGGAAAAAGGAGACACAATACAGGTGATAATCCCAGCGAACATAATTTACTTGTCGATATGCCACCCCGTTCATTAGCTAACCACAGCCTTAAAACCCAATCGGATGCATAATGGACTGAATGACAGGATGTTAGACTAATCGGTAGCGAAACCCTGCTAATACTATAACAACTCATGTTATATCCACCGCTGCCTAATAAAGGACCGTGAACAACCTTGAATGGAGAATGAATAAAACAAAATATTCTATTGTCATGCTACAAAGTTTCTTAAGAGATCAAAGATCGACTGTCATATCGTAACTAAGCTTGGAGTGTAAAAAAAGCATCCAAGCGATAAATATCTCTCCTTATCAAGTAGCTAACTTAATTAGGCACCCGTTGTTGTGTGATATAGCTCTTACATAAGATTGTATGCCTTATAAGAGATGCAAGGTTTAAGTATTAATTAAGAGAATACATTTGCATTATTCAAATGAAGTAACTAAATGGGGCAATGGCATAAAGACTGTGGTTAGCAAATGCCTGTGTAGTAATCATTGTGTGACATGGATACTTGCACGATTGATGTATTAATAACAATGATTGGCCCATGTATGTCCAATGAGCACTATACTAGCTTGTACCAGATAGACTATATTAGTTCAGACCGTAAATCCTGTACCGATAAATCAGATAAAACGGCTAATAAATCATAAACAATTGGATAAAACGGCTACACTTATCAGGTGTGTGAATCAAAAAATCCTATAGTGATACCAAATCAGTAAACAGTGAACCTAAAAAAACTCAACGTATTGTATCAATAATATATCTCATAGTGAGAATTATTAATTAGTATCCATATTGTATATTGTCTTGACAAGACAAAGGAATAGATGGTGACAATATCATTCAAATAAATGGAGTATAATTAAAGTCCTCATTGAGACCTAAGGGGTAGAGAGTCTGTAAGGTATATATCCAGAAGGACTCCCTTTGGCGCAGAGTTTTATCGAAGTCTCCCTTTCTAGGGCCAACAGTAATCCATTCTATTGCCTGAAACGAGAGGCATGTGGGATCAGAATCATGTTTTAAATGTACATGTCTGGAGATAGAAGTTTCTAATAAATTATGTACGGAATTGACATGTTGAAGAATACGACAACGAAACTGTTGGATGGTTTTTCCAACTTACAGGTTTCCACAACTGCATGTAATTAAATATACAAGAACATTTCTTGAACAATTTTTTTTTAAGAAAGGATTTTACCAGGAAGGATACATTGAGATTTCTCTAGTTTTCAAGTATGTCCTGGGTGGCGAGTATGTACCATTGGGTGTCTTGCAGAAGGACACTTACTGGAGAGGAGCTCTTGACGGGATCGAGCCCATGTCTCCACAGGCTTTTTCCATGCAGAGCAGTGATGTTACCTCTACTCAGTGGTGTATTTTGGCCTAGGCCAACAAGGCCTAGGCCTAGGGCGGCACTTTCCAGGGGGCGGCGGCCCACACCGGGTGGCCCCACCCCTAAAAAAATAAATATATATATATATTTTTATTTTTTTACTTTTGCAAAGTATTTTACCAGGAAGGATACATTGAGATTTCACTAATTTTTAAGTATGTCCTGGGTAGGCAAGGTCTAGGCTTTCACTTTCCAGGGGGCAGTAAAAAACCTCACCACTAAATGGGTTACTCACAGAGCACTGAAATGACGCCAACATTTTGGTGTTCTGTAGTTCCCTGCACTTCGGGGAATAAAATTTTCCCACCCTGCAGTGAATTCACCATTCACCGCAGGGTCCCCAAAGTACATGGAGTGGGCCGCTGAATGCTGCCACCATAAACCCGTGGCCTGCTGTTTTCAAAAGAACTACTGAACGAAAATGCCTGGAATTTACATATAAGATCCTATGATTGATAATAAAAAGTTCTGTTACAGAAAAAAGAAAAACCGCTATTAAAAAAGGGGGGGGGGGATTTTGCCCAAAAAAATCTGAAAATGACTAAAAGGTACTAAAAAAAAAATCAATAAAGACTTTTTACTGCAGATTAAAATAATAAATGGTTTATTAGATATTGCATAAAAACGGGAATATTTTTAACATTGAAACCTATGGGGTTCGCCTGAATAAACCTGCTGATTGAAACCACGGAACATCAGGGCATTTCCCTGCCATTTCTCTGCTGTTTGCTGTTCTCTGAATAGATTAACCATTACTTCTCTATGGGGATTTGTACTGCCTTCAAACAGCACCGTACTTGCTGGCAGTTCGCCAAACTTGTGTGTGAGCATATCACAGAGCAGTGGTCTACTTAGGGGAGTGGCGGGCGGCCCCAGGTACCAGTGATTATTGGGGTGTCATTAGGGGGTACTAGGAGGTGCCACCGTCACTGTGTGTCAGCTTTGAGCTGTGTTCTCAAACAACGAGCAGCGGAGCGGGGAATTTGCATACGGAATAAAATCAAATAGAATAGAAATCCCCCTCTCCTCCCTCCATAGCTCCTCCCCTGCCCCGCAGCAGCTCTAGGAGAGGGGGATGTGATTTGTGTGCAGAGAGAGAAGATGACAGTAAACGGCAGGTAAAGGGGGGGTGTATCAGCAGAATATGAAGCCCTGTCTGCTTACTGCTGTTTAAAGTGGGCCTTTCCTTAACCAGCCTTTCAGTGACAGAAATTTGTCATTGAGCTGCCTGGCTCCTAGTGAGGCTGCGTGCATGCAGGTCACGCGGTCCGGCCAGTCAGGTGGTACTGAGTCTCAATACCACCTGACTGGCTGAACCACGAGACACGCACGCACGCAGCTGCCCGCCCTTTCCTTAACACGGACTCTCACTCTGTTCTGGACTGAACACCCACCGGGAAGGGAATCAAAGCCACGGTGCACCCTCTGGCAGTGGCACCCCACTTCTGACAAGATGGCTCCATGCACAGGCACAGCCGCGATCCTGAGTCCGTACACAGTCCCTGCTGACTCTGCACACAGCCCTACCGGACGGAGGCCGGTAAATATAAAATAAATATTTGCTATGTGCTCATATTCACTCAGTTTGCTGGGAGTTTTATTGCTGTGGATTCTGATACGCTGACACACACCACACATTGCATTGCTGGGAGTTTTATTGCAGTGGATTCTGATGCACTCATACACACCGCAGATTGCATTGCTGGGAGTTTTATTGCAGTGGATTCTGGTGCACTCATACACACTGCACATTGCATTGCTGGGAGTTTTATTGCTGTGGATTCTGATACACTCATACACACTGCACATTGCATTGCTGGAATTTTAATTGCTGTGGATTCTGATACGCTGACACACACCAAACATTGCATTGCTGGGAGTTTTATTGCTGTGGATTCTGTGATACACACTGCATATTACTGTGAGTTTTATTGCCCTGGAGCTCTGAGATATGCTCATACACACTGCACATTACTGTGCTTTTTATTGCTGTGCATTTCTGTGATATGCTCATACACAGTGCACATTACTGTGGGTTTTATTGCTGTGCAGCTCTGATATGCTCATACACAGTGGCCATTTCTGTGGGTTTTATTGCTGTGCAACTCTGTGATACGCTCATATGCAGTGCACGTTTCTGTGGATTTTATTGTTCAACCAATTAGAGTGGCTGTGATCCAGTATACTTGACATGCGTGGCTGTTTTTTGTAAAAATGCTTGAATTTAAACATTTCATAATTTTATTTATCTCAATAGATACATTTGAAATGGTATACAAAATATACAAGTAGGCACTTGGTATCCACTTTTAACATGGAGAGAGGAAAAGGCGGAGCTCTAAGAGGAAAAGGTGGAGCTTAAAGAGGAAGGGTGTGGATTAACCAGGAAGAGGTGTGCCCTTGACAGGAAGGGGTGCCTCAAATTTAAATTAGGGGGTGCACGAGTTTAGTCAGGCCTAGGGCAGCACAAAACCTAAATACACCACTGCCTCTACTCCACCCAGCCGGTACAATTAATGTACTGTCTAATATTATACATTTTCTTGGTGATATTACTAGAGAAACTATTCGATTTTTTTAAAATAAATTTGCAAGCCTTAAAATGTGTGCATTTATATCTTCCTTTGGGAACTTGCAGCCACATCTGTGCTCTTGATACAGGTTTTAAGAAACTGTGTGTTAGATGGTCCTGCAAATTTTTGGTGCGTCTAGCCGTTAAAGAAGGTCTAATGGACATAAGAGGGGCAAGTGATTTTTTTCCATCCGGAGAATAGGCCAATATTTTTCAAAAAAGAATTTTACACTGTTCCACCCACTATCGTAACTGCAATGAATCTCAAATTGTTGTCATTAGGTCTTTCCCTTGAGGAAATTAATTCCTCTCGTGGTGTAGAAAGGGCTCTTTTATAAGCTCGATTAAGGCACTGTCTGGGGTATACTTTGGATAAAAACATGTCTTTCAGTTTATCTGCCTCTATTCGAAAATGTCACATCTCGGCCCTGCCCCCTGCTGGTTGTAGCAGAGATTCATGTTTTTTGGTTTTCAGGTTCTACAGACCATCTGTTGGGCTGGTTGGTCTGCGGTCACATGACCTTCTCAGCCCTATATATAGGCCCAGTAAGTCTCTTGCTCCCTGGGTCTGTATAGGTTACATCTATTTAGTTCCTGCTCCATGTTCTTGATTTATATTGTATTCCTGATTACTCGTGTATGACTTCTGGTTCTGGCCCTTGGATTACAGTTACGTCTGTCCCCTATAGATATTCTGTCTGGATTTCTCGTGTATGACCTGGCTTATGTTTTTGGACCACTCTCTTGTATGTGTTTATTTAATGTGTATTTGCTCAGTAGATCTTTTGGTCACGAAATCATTAGCTACTGAGCAGTGTTCTCTTGTTGTTCTGATCTCCCTGGAGGGAGTGCCAGGATCAGCAGTTCTGTTCACAGTATTTTTCTGGTACCGAGTTCTGCCCTGCACTCCGTTGAACCCATTCAAACCTTAGTCTGTCCTGTTGAGAATTACTGTGTGTGTATATTACGCTGTTTCACTTGTTTTAGTGATTTAACCCCCTGCTGGTTGCTGGGTTGATCACTCGCTGTTTGGGTTCTGTCCCTTCACGTTTAGGGGTATTGTTTGTAACCCTTTACCCAGGCTACGACTCATGTTTATGTTTTTGCAAAGAGCACGATAACAAACGATTGTTCAATTCTGTTTTATGTTATTTCTTATTGCATCTGACTGCCCTGCACCTTGAATACTTCACGGACTGTGATTCCGCATATGGTGTTTCAGATTGTGTCCTAGGTAATCTGTTGGTCTCGAAACCTTCAGAGCTTAGAGACCATTCAGTTAGTCCTTGTATGTACCAAAACGATTGGTTTCTGCATTCTGTCTACCCTTGCCCTGAATCTGTATTTAGAGTGAGAAATTATACCAGTGCAGGGCTTCCTTTTGTGCCCGTCACCTGCACTATTACCTCTAGCTCTGTTTCTGTTTATGTTAGTGTGTGCTGGATTAAACATTAATGAGACAAACCACAAACCTGCCTCAAGGGCTCAAATATATGCGCAATGAAGGGTCTTCCCTGGCATCTGCCGGAAACCCACGTGACAGAAAATCTGTGATGGTAGAACAATTTTGTCTGTTAGGATCCCCCTTTTCAAGCTGTTCGGGTGGTAAGAGGACCATTGGAGGAAGTTGTTAGGTAGTTAGTAAGACAGTTAACGAATTGTGCAGGCTGCAGGGCAGTCAATGACCGGACCAACTTAGCGTTTTCTGTGAAATCAAACCGGGTATGTTGTACCTTATAATCACCAGGGTCTTTTGCCACACATGACGGCGTAAGGATAGTACAAGCCCGGGTACACTTGGCAAATTGAGCAATATGAACACATGTAGAAAACAAGTGGTATTTTGTTATCACAGATTGTACAAGCGTGCACGATCGTATATCAGGAACCTTGGGCCTGGAGCAGAACCCCGATAAGGCTATATATGGTACACCAGAGCAAGACGGGAATTTCCCCAGGAGGCGAGTAAAACCCCAAGCAGCCTGCATAGGGTTAAACCAACAACGCACAGCAATAGCCACCGCTATAGCATGTAACATGAGAATAGTCAAAAACAAGCCGGGTCAAAATCAGGAGCAGGAATCGTGGACGTGAATGGGTAGGCAACGTAAACAGCAATGAGAATCAATAGGAAGCGATGCGGGAATGAACTCCACGTCAGGGCGACGAGGCAACTCCTCGCGCCCTGATTTAAACCCGGTGGCTCCTCGTGACCATGCCAGGCCCCGCCCCCTCAGACGCCACTCGGCCATTACATGGTGCTGGCACTCGACCAGCCGTTGGCACTGAACCATGCCCAGACCCCCCAGGAAGCACAGCAGGGGCTGAGGATGTAACACCTAGATTGGGGTAAAGTTTAGATGAGAGTTTTTCGATGTGGGGGCCAAAGAATAGATTTGGGTCTAACAACATATTATTATTATTATTATTATTATGATTAATTAAGCGGCAAAACACATTTCGCAGTGCTATACAAGCTGCAATGACTAAAGACAGGACAATTCTACAATACATACAGAAAGCAGGTCAGTATTCCTGCCTGCAGATACAGGAGGAAATGAGGGCCCTATTCCTGTGGGAATTTACAATCTAGATGGGTGAGGGGGAGAGAAACAGCAGGAGGGGCTGCAGTGATGAGTTGTTAATGCAGGGAGAGGTGAGTACCGTTTTTGGGTCCGTCGGATGTCTTGTTGCAGAGTCAGGTGGTAGGCTTCTCTAAACAGAAGGGTCTTTAGGCAGCGTTTAAATGAAGCCAGATTTGGGGACAGTCTGAAATTGCAAGGAAGCGCATTCCATAGGGTCGGCGCCACACGAGAAAAGTCCTGCAGTCTGGCACGTGAAGAGGTAATGATGGAGGATGCCAGGTGCAGGTCATTGTCGGATTTTAGGTGGACGGGCAGGGGTGTATTTGGTGATTAGTGAGGACAGGTAGTGAGGGGCGGCGTTAGTGAGGGTTTTGTAGGTCAGGGTGAGTAGTTTGAATTTGATTCTGCTGTGGATGTGGAGCCAGTGTAGGAATTCACAGACAAGAGCGACAGAGCAACGGGTGAGATGGATAAGCCGGGCTGATGTGTTTAAGATGGACTGCAGGGGGGGAGAGGTGGGAGATAGGAAGGCCAGTCAAGAGGTTGTTGCAGTAGTCCAGGTAGGAGATAACAAGTGAGTGGATAAGTTGCTTGGTGGTGTTGGCAGTCAGAAATGGACAAATTTTGGCGATATTGCGGAGGTGATTGCGGCAAGATGAGGAGAGTGATTGGATGTAGGGGCTGAAGGAAAGACTGGAGTCGAGTCACTTCGAGGCAACAGACTTGGGCAGAAGGAAGGATAGTGATACCGTCAACAATTATAGAGAAGTCAGAAATTGGAGTAGAGTTAGAGGGGGGAATAAGAAGGAGCTTGGTCTTGGACATGTTGATCTTCCGGTAGTGAGCGGCCATCCAGGCAGAGATCCCAGACAGACAATCACTGACCTGAGAGAGAACAAAGGGAGAGAGATCAGGAAAGTGGAGAGCTAGATCTGAGTGTCATCAGCGTATAGGTGATACTTGAAGTCATAGCTGGTGATGAGTTTACCCAGTGAGGAGGTATAGGTGGAGAAGAGCAGAGGACCTAGGACTGAGCCTTGAGGTACGCCGACTAACAGAGGCATTGAAGAGGAGGAATTGCCAGCAAGGGATACTGAGAAGGATCTGTTGGAGAGGTAAGATTTTAGCCAGGAGATGGTGGTATCACAGAGACCAAGAGAGAAAAGGGTCTCTATGAGGAGGGGATGGTCGACTATATCAAAGGCAGCTGAGAGGTCAAGTAGGATCAGTATGGAGTAGTGGCCATTGCATTTAGCAGAGAGGAGGTCATTAGTAACCTTTGTGAGAGCGGTTTCTGTTGAATGTTGGACACGAAAGCCAGATTGCAAGGGGTCAAGCAAGGAGTTGGAGGATAGGAAGAGGGTTAAGCGGTCGTAGACTAGTCTTTCTAGCAATTTTGATCTAGTGGAAGTAGTGAAACTGGACGGCAGTTTTCAGGAGAATGTGGGTCGAGGGAGGGTTTCTTGAGAATGGGTGTGATAGTGGCATGCTTGAAAGAAGAGGGGAATGAGCCAGAAGAAAGAGATAGGTTGAAAATATGAGTAAGAGCAGGAGTGATAGATGAGGACAGAGAAGATAGTAGGTGTGAAGGGATAGGGTCTAGTGGGCAGGTAGTGGGGCTTGAGGAAGACAGTAGAGAATGGACCTCATCCTCTGTGGTTGGAGCAAAGAGGCTGAGAGTCGAGGTGGGGTTGGCTAGGGGAGGAGTAGTGCTGTATGTTTGTGCTGGGATATTGTTACGGATTGTGAGTGTTTTCCTTATGAAGTAGTTAGCAAGGTCTTGAGAGCTGAGGTCGGATGGGGGAGGTGGCACAGGAGGGTAGAGGAGTGAGTTGAAGGTTGAGAACAGTCTTTCAGGTTTGGAAGAAAGTGAAGATATAAGAGAGAAGTAAGTTTGGCGAGGTGAAGGGCAGTTGTGTATGAGCAGAGAAGGAACTTATAGTTGATGAAGTCAGCTTCAGAGTAAGATTTCTTCCAAACACGCTCAGCAGCGCGGGAGCATCTCTGCAAGTAGCGTGTCTGCTCAGAGTGCCAGGGCTGAAACTGGCGACCTGGAAATTTGTGCAGTTGTTTAGGAAA